>JAQHUG010000073.1:5929137-5955398 GCA_028555095.1 Dicrostonyx torquatus
GCCGCCATGAAAAGGGCCAGTGTTTGGTCGTTCTTTCCGGAAGTATTCAGTCATTCTGGGTTCAGTCATTACTGAAGTCCTTTGCTGACACCTCTCCCTGTTTCTGTCTCAAGAGTGGCTTGTGTCACAAACCCAGAGCTTTGCCCAGTCATGAGAAGCATTTTTAAGTGCAGGAATATATTTGTCTCCCAAGTTCATTGTGCATGTGTGTAAGTTCTTGCTTGCTTGTTCGCTTGCCTATTTTGTTTTGAGTGTCTTGCAGTTTATGGAAGGGGATGGCCATGCCCATTTGAATGGTTCACATTTTGATTTTTCTGCTTTCAGAAATACTTAGTGATGGTCAGTTAGCAGTTGATAGTCCAGAAATGTATGACTACAGGCTAGCATAAAGAATGGCTACATAAGTTGATGTGTTAATGAATGTGTAGGTGTTAAACCTGTGAGTTATGGTTTCTCAATTATCTGCATCTAATATTTCATGGAAGTGTATTGAAATACACAAGATTATTCAATTCCTCCAGGATTACTGAGAAACACATTAAATGAGATCTTTTTTCCTGGTAGTTTCATGTCTTTCTTTCTCATGGTTCAATTTCTAGAGATGAAATCTAGTTTTCAGTCCAAACAATCAGAAGTTTTAGGAGTTTAGTGACAAGGTGTTAAAATAAAATTAAAAGTGAAGAATCTTTGCATTTGATGTTTTGTAGCTTAATGTCTACCTCATCGGCATCACCTTCCTTCTACAAGAGAATTTGTTAGACGGTTGAGTCCAGAGAGTTTACTGCTGGGCATGCCACACTTCATCACGCTACTAATTAGCTCAAATACTCCAAGAAATGAGATCATTACTTTCTCTTGGTAGCAACTGAGAGGTTCTTTGTGTTGGAGAAAAAGGCCAGGTGTTTGACTTCTAACAGGAATTACCACCTAGATGTCTAGCCTAATAACAACAAAATACTCATGGTTCAAATCCAAGAGGAAAGGGGGAGCTCTTTGCAGTTTCTTTGAATGACTTTCACAAGAGTGCATTAGTAAATAATTTAAGTAACTTTTGCGGTATACAAAATTACCCTACAAAGAGTCATATACAACTCAACAAGCACCATCTTATATGACTTCAGAGGGTCAGGAATCCAGGAGCAGCTTTTCTGGTTGGTTCTGGATCTTTACTTCTTATAAGGTTTCAGTCAAGCTGTTGCTAGGGGTCCAGGCCTCTGAAGGCACCTCGAGCTGAAGCATCTATCTGCAAGGTCACCCATGGGCTATTGACAAGACACCTCAGTTCCCAGTGTGTAGGTATCCCCATAGGACTGCCGGCAATACAGCAATTGGGACTGTGAGAGAGAAATGGTGTGGGATTGGGGTGGGGTGAGGTGGGAGGGGGAAATAAAGATTCTTACAATCTAGTCTAAGAAATGTAACACTGTCCCTTATGCAGGTTTAATTATCTATATAGACCAATGATATGTTACTATCAGGAGATGTAAATCATTGGGAACTGTTTGGGAATGTGATAGAATCTTAACACTGTCAGGAAGTAAATGAGACATATTTTCTTTCCTCCTTCTCTCTCTTTCTGTCTTTCTGTTTATGTCTCTGTCTCTCTGTCTGTCTCTCTCTTTTTCTCTTTTTGTGTATGTGTACGCAAATATAACTCTTTATTCACGGCTTTGGTAAGTCTCTTGATCAATAAAATGTGCACATAACATTTGATAGGTACCACGTTCTATATCATATACACCAAATGATAAAACCTTATATTCTAGCAGGAGAGAGAAATGTGTCAACTAATAGACAGGGACACTCCCCTTTGGATAAAAGAAGCTTGAAAGTTATTGTGTAAAAGACATGTTGGGAATTTTTGTGGGCTCATGTACAGAATCCAAAGGTGAGAAGTAAGCTAAATCTATCTGTTAAAGGCACACCGAAGTTGAGAAGGATAGAGTGATGGGCATGTCAGAAAGCAAGAGCATGGTTGTTAAAAACATTATTTTCAAAAAAATGGGCACAATAGCTTCAAATGTATCTGTTCGTCTTCAGTGTAATCTTTTCCCATAGAGATGCAGATTCTGTGGCTCCATGCTTAAATATGAGGGCCTGTGGGGTTGCTTTCCTCATTAGACCATAGTAGACAAGGCATCATGTCTTAATCTGTCATAACGCATAACTAGCTGCCAGCCCCTAGAGCATCATTAGATGCCCACACGCTAAGAAGATAAGCCAAGTATGGAAGCTATGGAAATGAGAATGTGTTTCATGGGAGATGAAAGACCTTTGGGTGGAGAAGCTATGGACGATTTCCCAGCCATAGTTGACACAGGTCATCAGAAATGACCACTTGATTAACTACTCTATATTCCTAACCCATAAAATTATAAGCTATATAAAGATGAATGCTCTTAGCCACTGAAAACTTGCGGGCTCTCCATTTGCTGTAATCCTACACCACCGTCTCCACACATCCAAACCTAGCTCCCCAACCAGTGTTCCAGCTTAGCTTGGTGAGCGCCCCAGAGCGTTGTCCACAGTACCATCTCCACGCTCTCAAGTCTGGCTTGGAATATACAGCCCTTGAAACCAGCTTGTCAATGCACCATCTACATACACACTCTTGGGACCAGTACCAAGTAGACATCTTCTCTCCTGCCCTGGCCCAACCTTGAATCTCATAGCAAACTTGCATCACATATCAGACACAAAAATAATAAAAGAACTTTACATGCCCAGGTCCCATTGCAAAAAATAAATCTATATGAAAAGGCAAGGCACTATATACCCCTCAAACACACTCACCCTACAGAAATTTTCTTCTATGAAAAAAAGTGCCTTCAGGAAAACACAAACATATGTCTGACTGAAATGAACAATTCAGGATATAAAAACTGAATCCAGTAAAGAAATAGAAATATTGAAGGTAATCCCATGTGGGATGAAAACAGAATTGGAAAAGTCAATAACCCAACTAGAAAACTTTGGAGAAGCCAGGTGGTGGTGACGCAAGCCTTTAATCCCAGCACTCGGGAGGCTGAGTTCGAGGCCAGCCTGGTCTACAAGAGCTAGTTCCAGGACAGGCTCCAAAGCTACAGAGAAACCCTGTAGCTGAAAACAAAACAAAAAACAAAAAAAAAGAAAAGAAAACTTTGGAGAAGCCTTACAAGTTAAAGAAAGCAAGCAGAAGATAGAATGCCGGGGCTTAAAGATAAAGTGGAGGAATTAGACCACTCAAGTAAGGAATATGAAAAAAATGTTAAAACACACAGAAACATATGCATGCATGCAAAGAATTGCAGGAATTGTGGGGCACCATGTAAAGATCACATTTTAAATTATATGCATAGAAGCAGAATTCTAAGTCAATGGCATAAACCAGATCTTCAACATGATTGTGATAGAAAACGTCACTAAATTAAGGAAAGTCACACCCACACAGGTGCTGTGAGATAGAACAGAAATAATGAGCACATTTAACTATTCCCTAAGCCATCAACAGAGTTAGCAACTGTGCCGCAGACTGTGTCGGAGGAGCATTACATGGGCACAGAGTTCAAAGGCAAAGCATATTTTTGTGCTCCGGCAGCTGCTGTAAAAGAAACCGTAATCAGCTCAAGGCTTATGAATGGTGGAGGGACATGATCACGTGTGTGATTAGATCCTTGAATCAGGAGAAATGCAGGTGACTGACAGAGGAAGAGCAAGAGAACGCAGGATCATTTGTATATTCTTGAGAAGCGTCACGGCATGGGCAGGAGCAACACACTCAAAAGCACAGCAGAATAAAATGCCCATCTGGTTGGAAGGAGGGTATTAGCCTGCCATGACTTTGGACTGACACCATGACACCTGGCCTGACCTGGGACAGAAGTCACAGGAGGAGGAGAGGGGGCAGATGGTGGCCAGAAGCAAACATGGAGTTTGTTTTCAAGTGTTGATTTAAGTTGTCCATGAGATTTTTTTTAATGATGTAAGTCAAGTCTTGAACAAACAATTTAAATGTTTTCACTCTCTCATGATTTTTACTTTCCCCACACGTTGTAATTATGTTTAATTTTAATACAGGGCAGCCATCCAGGAAGATATCTGTTGCTACTGAGTTTCCACTAATCGAGCCACCCAGATCTTCACAGTGTGACAGTCCTACCATCCCACTAACCCACGTTTCCCATTTGGTGTTTTTGAATTTCTAATTACAGGCATAAGATCCAGGTAATGACTGGGCGACAATTTCTGCAAGACAAATTATGCACCTAATTATAGGCACACACTCACAATGATACCGAAGCATCGGATGCTTCTATATAGAAGATAATTGTCAACCTTTGCACTGCAATTAAGTCTAAATGGGAATCCTCATCATTTTCCAAATGAGCAAACAGTGAGCTAGTGTTGATTGGCTGTATCATGGCAGCACGTGAAATGGATTTACACCCAGGTTAATTAGTCATCTACGGATGTCACAACCCTCTGAAAACTCCATGGTGAATCTAAATATCAGAGTTAATTCCAAGCACATTGTTGAAACTCTGTCTGGATGCTTTTACGTATCTTGTCTTTGGCAGCCTAGCCTGTTACAATTCTGTCATCTATATGATTTACAGCAAATGACCAAGATCCCGAGATTTCTATTCATCAATTCAAATACAGACACGACTGAAAGATTCAGGAAGAGAGAGACCCAGGTTTGAATTCACTTGCTCTTCATTCCACTTCATTCTTACACTAAAATTTTTATCACTGCTACCTCTTCTCAATTCAGAAGGTTATCTATAACTATGTGCGAGTCAGCATATTTTCTATGTTTCTCTAAGGCATTGTTAATAAGTCCTTCTCCAGTTATTTCTCATACACGGAATTCACTACAGTGAGATATCTGTCTATATCTGCTCCTGATTAATACTTGATGGGGAAGACTTAGCTCCCAGTGGTTGGTATCACCCTAGGCAAGTGGTCCTGGGTTGTATAAGAGAGCAGGCTGAGCCAGCCATGGAGAAGAAGCCAGTAAGCAGCATCCTGCATGGCCCCTGCTTCATTTCCTGCCTCCAAGTTCCTGCATGGTTTCCTGCCTAACTTCCCCCAGTGATGGACTGTGACATGGAAGTGTAAGCCAACTAAACTCTTTTCTCCCCAAGTAGCTTTGGGTCAGAATTTGATATCACAGTCATAGAAAACAAACCAGGACTCATACCATGCTGAAAAATATATTTCAAAAATTATATTTCTTAATATCCTACAGATATATTTTTCAGTCATGTCAGAATGCATTGTGGGTATTTCTGATTCTAGAACAGCTTTCTTGAGTGTGAGGAGCTTGGATTCCTGTGTTCTGGGATCTCACCTCTTCCTAAGGCTGTGACACATATTCATTCAGAAGTAGATGCCCTGGAAACAAAAGTATAATCCCCCTGTGGCTTGCATACATACCCCAGCACTTGTCATCATTGTGTACGTGTGTCATCAGTGAACGCGGGTCACATGGCCAGCATGTACACAAATATGGGAAGCGAAGGCTCTGGTTGGACAACTTTATTCTTGAATGGACCCCACACCGTGGAAGGAAAAGCTTTGCCACTACAGGGTGTTGGAATAATGTCTATGGTCCATAGATTCTGCACTTCTTTGAGTTAAAAGGCAGTTATCAATCCCCACCTGCCCTATTGCATTTCTTTCCCTACATGCCTACTCAAACGGCCGAGCCATTGCTTCTATGGGCTGCTGGGTGGCATCAAGGACAGTTGGTAAACTTGTCTCTATTTCTTCCTTTAAATCTCTCCCATGTCTTCTAATCTGTTCAAATACCCTCAGTAAGAAGTCATTTGCTTATGTAAGAGTCTCTCTGGTACCCAGAAACCATTTTTTTTGAAAAAATATAAGTAATACCAAAATAGTTGACAGGAAAATAGTCCTAACTTTCAGTTGCATGTTTAAAAGATTAATTTTATTATCGTGTGTGTGTGTGTGTGTGTGTGTGTGTGTGTATGTCTGTGTGTGAATGTAGATGCCTGCAGAAGCTAGAAGAAGGCATCAGATGCCCAGAAACTTGAGATTCAGGTGCTTGTGAGCTGCTTGATGTCGAAGCTGGGACATGAATCCAGGTCCTCTGCAACAGCAGCAAGACTCTTGACCGCTAAGCCATCTCTCCATCCCTAATCTACCGTGTTCAACACCATTGTCAACGAGACCCTTGGACATATATTGAAGATTTGCTTTTTATGTGGCTCTTTTTTTTTCTGGAGAATTTTTAAATATGTTATCTCTGTAGTCTATGTTTTCTTTTTGTCATTCTAGGACATGGTTGACTAAGGTCCGAGGGTGGAATTCTAATGCCAAGCAAAGAATGACCTGGCACCTAATGCAGATAATTTTTAGCAAGATCATAAAAGTTATCTATTTAATTTTTTCACGTCACAGACAAGGAAACAGAGACCTAGGGCTGGAAATGATTTGCTCATGACAGAAATGACAAGTGGCAGGGTCAGGCAGAGTCTAAGACCTCTAAATCAGAACGAAATTTGAGTTGTTTACTTTTAAGAATAAAATGTCATTGTCATTTTGCATAGAGCTGGCTACTACATAATATTTGACTCGATCTCTAGTTGATGGTCACCTGAGGTCATCTTCAGTGGTGTGCTTAGCCTAACACTTCAGCTTCTACCTGAATGCTGATGTACCAGTCAACTAGCTGTCTTTCCAGAAGGACAAATATTTTTCCATGTGGGGTCTCTCTGAAACCCTTTTAGCAAAGGCAAAAAAAAAAGTCGAGTTATTCCTGCCCCAGAGGTATAGATTCCCTGCAGAGGTGCAATTGAAGGTCCTTATAGCCTCACAACTCACCAGCTCCCCTTTCGAGCTTTGTTTTCATTGAGCAAAATTCATTTTGGCTCAGCACTGCAACTATGCCACAGTTAACTGCAATAAATGTGTTTTCTATATAGTCTATATCTTTTATTGGCTATAATAAAACTCATAAACCAGCATAGATGAGGAGTCACCCATATACTCAACATGAAATTAAAAAAGCAGAGACAACACAATAAAATACATTCTGAAGGCAGCAACTAATGTTGCTCTATATGTTTAGTGAAAAGATTTGAAGGCAAGCAGTCACAGTCTCCTGGACTATACACCTCTGGAAGATGTGCATTTTCCTGGGCTAGCACAGAAGGGAAAGAGAAGCACTTTAGCCCTCTGCAGAACAATGAAGTGCAATCCTGCAAGCCAGTCAACAAAGCGCTTTGAAGAGGGTGTACTTGCTGCGGTGATAGGCAATTTGTGGGAAGCCACTAATTGCCGCGTCTATAATGTGGTTTTAAATCTTTCCCGAAAAAGTCCACAGCTCATTCAAAAACGAGGCATTTTAAAACTGCAAAGCTTCCAAAAGCTCTTGCCTGGGGTGACTGGCATTTTCCTGGACTTGTACTTCAAATGACAATTGAACTTCACTGTCTTGAGGGGATAGTGGAGCTATTGGCCAGTAATGAATGGAAAATGCTAAAAGAGAAAGATGCTGCTGGACTGAGGGCAATGTAATGTCAGGCCCCAAAACTCCTTTTATGGATTGATGGTTCCACAGTGGTAAGGCTGGACTAGCCTTTCTTGTTAGAGAGACAGGCAGACAGACAGACAGAGACACACACAGAGACACAGAGAGAGACAGAGACAAACACAGAGACAAAGAGACAGCGAGAGACAAAGAGAGAGACAAACAGAGAGAGTCACACAGAGACAGAAGGAGGGAGACAGAGAGACAGAGACACACAGAAAGAGACACACAGAAAGAGACAGACAGAGACAGAGACACACAGAGAGACAGACAGACAGAGACACACAGAGGGAGGGAGACAAAGAAAATTGGGTCCCAATGGCTTACTAACCAGAACACTTCTTGTAGTCAAGTGAGCACATGGCCCCTGGATCCTACTATACCCTCTAGAGCAGCACCCAAACCCACTGCTCTCACACCTTTTCACTCTCCTGGTTTCTATGGTTACTCCAGGTTATATATTCATATCTAAAGATTTGGATCTACACATCTCGGGTGGGTAAGAGAATATGCATGAATTTGGATAGGAGCTGGAGGGACACGGGGGACGGTGTATAGGGGAAAGGGTGAAGAAGAAATGCTGTCCATAGAACACTCATGGATGAAGTTCTCACCAATAAACAAACTAACTAAAAAGAGTGAATGGGTAGTTGTGAATGATAAAGACCCTCCTCAGTTCTTGATGCCCATCATGGGATGCCCTCTGCCTCAGCTGAGCCCAGCTGTGGGAATGTTGTTTTTGAACTTCACAAGTTTTTGAGGCTTCCTTCCGAATACATGCTATGAGTTAGGGATTACTTACCCTGGCAGTTGGTCCTTTCCACCATATCTGTGTGCTGTGACAATTACCTTCTATGACAACCAGGGAGTGTTGAGCTCTTATCAGTTCTTTATGGTAAGAATTGTTTGTTATCTTCAAATTACAGGTAATAAAACAGAAGCGGATTGGAGAAGCAACTGAGGTGTGTATTGGGTTCTGTGATATACTGCTCTGCTCTTTCACAGGGGGAGCTGAAGGAAAGAGGACAAATGCAAGTAAATCTAAGTGAAATTCACATATGTAACATTTGACTACAGGTGGTGGCAGATTCGGTTTATTTAACTTTTCTGCCTCAATGCCTTTGGAATATTAATTCCCCACCCCACAAAATTTCAATTCTGGGCCTGAGGAAATGGCTCAGCATGTAAGGGTGCTTGCTGAACAAGCGTGAGGAACTGAGTTCGAATTCTTAGTAACCACTAATCACCTAGAAAACACATAACTGACCATCATAACACCATAACCCTAAGCATGCAGTTGTGGCACCCATAACTTGGAGGTAATCAGCAGCTCTCTAATTGGATATAAGACCCTCTCAACAAGAGAGAAATCTTGCCTGGTACTGGTAACTTAAATAGCTACTTAGTGCTAGTGAAGCCACAATTATCAGAGACTAACCACTGATTTACTAAACCAGCATTATCCTTAATAACACTCTATAAGTATTTGTCCTTATACCCACAGGTAAGTGTAGTCTTCACCCCTCCCTCATCAAGGAAACTTCTCTTTGCAACAGACTGAGACCACTACAGAAGACTACAACCAACCAAAATGCATCGTTCCAACAGATGCATCCACAACACAGCACCCACACCTAAGACTCAGAGGAAATTTTGGGGAAGAGAGGGGCAAAAAGATTGTAACAGACAGAGGATCAGAGAGTTTGCTGTTACGGTTGCGTCTCCTACTGTCAGAAGCTATACTCATAAAGTGTGGCCAACATGGCTTCCCAAATTTGAGCTGAACAAGGATGGGACCAATGAACAGAGCAAAGTAGATGGGGGAAAGTCCATGAGGCTCAACCTTACCAAAAAAAAAAAACTAAAACAGAAACAAACAAACAAACAAAAACAACAAAGTTTGAACTATAGGTACCTGGGTAAAGCTAACAGCAGAAGGAGCGATCTTCCCCAGGGAATTGGTTGTCTAGTGTCAAATGGGCAGCTCCCAAAACATCAATACAAGTAGCATTATATGGACTGAGCAGGGTATTATTAGAAATATAGGGAAACATGTAGGAATACAATAACAACTAGTAAAGGAAGAGGCCTTGAATTTGAAAGAAGGGAAGGGAAGGGAAGGGTGTAATGGGAAAGTTTGGAGGAAGGAAAGACAAGGGATAAATGTTAGAATTACATTAAAATCTCATAAAGAAAAGAGAGAAACTTCCTATTGCTATAAGAGATTTTTATGAATTGCTTTCTGAGTATTTGTTGTCTCTCAAAATCAAATCATAAACATGTATTAGATGTAAGTGTGGGAAAAAAAGGCTGGGACTGGCCTCACTCTATATGACTATAATACCAGGGCTGTTGTAGGACAGAGACAGGAGGATTATTGGTGTTCCTAGCCCCTAGATTCAGGTTCAGATAATAACCCCATTTAAGGGGAAGAAATTGAACAGTTTCTCCTCTGGCTTCAGTGCACGCATAAGGACCTAGATATGAGACTCCCATCCCCCTCTTTCTCCCAGGGGAAAAATTATTTTATTACTTATTTTTAAGCACACGGATATTTTTCCTGTATATATGCTTATGTGCTGTGTATATATAATGCTCAGGGAATCCAAAGGGACCAGAATGATCCAGAACCCCTGAGACGGAACTTAACATCCGTGAGCTGCCATATGGGTGTGTTGTGTAACAGTTTCCTCCAAGCAGGAAGGTAAGCAACTCAAAGTAGCCTCAGAAAGTTTTCTTGGAAGCAAACCAGATTGATTAGAGCCCTCCCTCCTAAGAGTGAACAAGCCAAACTACAAAGAAGACTCAGGTCAGAGCAGCTGCCTGGAAGCAGCAAAAACTAGCCAGGGTGACTGGACGAGGTTTTGATAAGCTGATTTGTAAGAACTTTGTAAGAACACACCCCAATTCTGCCTTCAGGTGCTCCTGTGTGCTCCAGGTTCCTAGCTTTGGGGATGCAGCTGTCATTAAGTCAGTTCTGCCCTGATAAGCGACTGTTTTCTGATATTTCTACAGTAACCCTTAGAAAATGCATCCACTAACCAAGATGAGCTTTGGTGGTTCCCATACTTTGATCCATCACAGAATTCCTCTCTAGGGTGTGAAGACGGGTATATTGTGTCTCCCTAAGAAAAGGTTTGTCACACAAACAGGGAGCTAGGAGTTGAATTTGTGTCCCCTGGAAGAGCAGTAAGTGTTAATAATTGCTGAACTGTTTATAATTCATTTCCACTGGCAAAGGAAAACTCAGTTTTCTCCACTGGAGTGTCACTGGGTGTATCAACCATACTCCAAAGGCAGACCCAGGAGTAGTTAGTCAAAACCAAATGGACTTTTTGTTTCATTCTGTTTTGTTTTGAGCTTTCTGTGAACCACTATTTTTAATTTGTTTCTTCTGGTTTTTGTTTTTAATTTTTGTTGGATTTTTTATTGCTTTTGTTGAGCTATATATTTTTCTCCATTCCATTCCCTTCCTCTCCTTTCTGCTTCTACCCTCTCCCATGATCCCCACCCTCCACATTTACTCAGGAGATCTTGCCTTTTTCTACTTCCCATGTAGATTAGATCCATGTATGTCTCTCTTTTAGGGTCCTCTTTGTTGTCTTGATTCTCTGGGGTTGTGAATTGTAGGCTGGTTTTTAATTGATTTATGCCAAAAAGTCACTTATGAGTGAGTATATAATATATTTGTCTTTCTGAGTCTGGGCTACCTCACTCAATATGATGTTTTCTAGATCCATCCATTTGCCTGCAAATTTCAAGATGTCATTATTTTTTTCTGCTGTGAAATACTCCATTATGTAAATGTACCAAATATTCTTCATCCATTCTTCAATTGAAGGGCATGTAGGTTGTTTCCAGGCTCTGGCTATTGCAAATAATATTGCTATGAATATAGTTGAGCATATGTCCTTGTAGTATGATTGAGCATCCTTTGGGTATGTACCCAAAAGTGGTATTGCTGGGTCTTGAGGAAATTTGTTTCTTAATTTTCTGAGAAATCTTCATGCTGATTTACAAAGTGACTGTATCAGTTTGCACTCCCACCAGCAATGGAGGAGTATTCCCTTTATCTCACATCCTCTCCAGCATAAGTTGTCAACAGTGTTTTTGATCTTGGCCATTCTGACAGGTATAAGATGGAATTTCAGAGTTGTTGTGATTTGCATTTTGCTGGCTAAGGATGTTGAGCATTTCTGTAAGTATCTTTTGGCCATTTTAGATTTGTTTGCTCTGTTTAGGTTTGGACCCCATTTTTATTGGATTATTTGGTTTTTTTTTTTTTTGATGACCAGTTTCTTGAGTTCTTAATATATTTTGGAGATCAGACCTCTATGTGCAGTTAGTGAAGATCTTTTCCCATTCTGTGGGCTGCCATTTTGCCTTGTTGACCATATCCTTTGCTTTACAGAAGCTTCTCAGTTTCAGGAAGTCCCATTTATTAATTGTTGATCTCAGTGTTTGTGCTGCTGGGATTATATTAGGAAGTGGTCTCCTGTGCAAATGCATTCAAGTGTACTTCCCACTTTCTCTTCTGTGAGGTTCAGTGTGGTTGGCTTTATGTTGAGGTCTTTGATCCATTGAACTTGAGTTTTATGCATGGCAATAGACAGGAAACTATTTTCATTCTTCTATATGTTGATATCAGTTATATCAGCACCATTTGTTGAATATGTTTTGTTCTTTCCATTTTATCTTTTTAACTTCTTCATTAAAAATCAGGTGTTTGTAGATGTGTGGATTGATATCTGGGTCTTCAATTCAATTCCATTGATCCTCCTGTCTGCTTTTATGCCAATTCCAGGCTGCTTTCAGTACTGTAGCTCTGTAGTAGAGTTTGAAGTTGGGGATTGTTATGTCTTCAGAAGTTCCTTTATTGTATAGGATTCTTTTGGCTATCTTAGTTTATTTTATTTATTTATTTATTTTTGCTTTTCTACATGAAATTGAGTATTGTTCTTTCAAGGTCTGTAAAGAATTTTGATGGGATTTTGATAGGGACTGCATTGAATCTGTAGATTGCTTTTGGTAAGATTGTCATTTTTATTATATTAATTCTACCTACCCAGGAGCATGGGAGATCTTTCCATTTTCTGGTGTCTTCTTCAATTTCTTTCTTCAAAGATTTAAAGTTCTTGTCATACAGGTCTTCCACTTGTTTAGTTAGAGTTACTCCAAGATATTTTATGCTATTTGTGGTTATTGTGAAGGGTGCTGTTTCTTTGATTTCCTTCTCAGTCCATCTATCATCTGTATAAAAGAGGAATACTTATTTTTGAGTTAATCTTGAATCCTGTTACACTACTGAAGGTGTTTATGAGTTGTAGGAGTTCCTTGGTATAATTTTTAACTTTATTTTTATTTACATATTTGTTTGCTTGTTTTTTGAGACTGTATTTCTCTGTGTAACAGTCTTAGCTGTTCTGGAACTAGTTCTTTTAGACCAGGCTAGCCTTGAACTCACAGAGATCTGCCTGCCTGCTTCTGCCTCCCGAGTACTGGGATTAAAGGCATACACCTTCATCTTTTTGGAGAGAGAGAGAGAGAGAGAGAGAGAGAGAGAGAGAGAGAGAACATAAAGAGGGGTAGGTAGTGAGGTGTGGGAGAATCTGAGAAATTGGGAGGAGGGGAGATCATGATCAAAATATACTTTATGCAAATTTTTAAGAAAAATATTGAAGACAACAACCGTAGATGAGGACACACAAAGTTGGGTAGATGAGGGACAATGAGTGGATCTGGGAGGAGATGTAGGAGGGCATGACTATGACCAAAACATTCGCAAGAGATTCTAGAGAACTGAAAAAAGAAAAGAAATAAACCCTCTCCACAATATACATAAAAAGAGGAAGGAAGGAAGGAAGGAAGAAAGGAAAGGAAGGTAACTAAATATATGTCATGATTGCTGAAAAGGAAGTCAAGGGCCAAAGAGGAAGTGAGTCTAGACTATGTTCTCCCACTGAGGCAGGAGTCCCAGAGTTCCAGTTGTGCAGGAGCAGTTCACCCCCCAGGTCAACACTGAAGCAGACCACAGCAGGAAAAGGAATTCCTCTGACACTAGTAGGGTTATATAATCAGGTTCTTTCCAGCGTTTGGCTTTGGCCTTGACTACTTCAGCTGCAAATATCCTGACTTACTGCTCCATAGAACTCCTTTTCAAAGAATCCCGTCATTCCAGAGATGCAGAAAGCATCATCTTATCAGAATGTGTGACGTCAGACTCATGCCCAGAAGGCAGAAACCTGTGTGTTTGTTTGAGAAGACACAGGATGAGGAGTGTGAGGCCTTTTTGGAGGGCTTGAGAACAGCACAGGTAGAAATAGATGCTCTGAGCACCTTGAGGGCCTCCACAGACACCACGGGAGAGAGTCACAGTTCCAACTGCTGACCGTTCACCTGGAATTAGGAGTGGCAGTAGTCAATGAATTGTCTGTCCCTGTCAGATGTCTTACCAAGCCATTGACCTACAAAACACCCCCCCAAAAAAACAACAAAATCCTAGTCTTTATTTGATGCTCAATGACAAACAAGGTCACAGGTGGGAAAGTAGCCTCACTCCGGAAGTCTGCCTCCTGTTTTCTCTTTCAGAGCAAAGAGCGACAGAGTATGTGTTGGAGACATTTAAATGTGCAATCCCAAAGGTGATAACACCCCAAGATTTGATAGCTTTGGACCGTGGGAGGACTGAAAAAAAATCACCTCAGCAAACAGGTTTTCTGGAGGATTCTTAGAGGCAGATTGGAGGCTAAATAGGAGAAATATGCTAGTGTGGGAGAGTGGTAAAATTCTAAGAGGAGCAAACGTCTCACGGCCAAGAACTAACTAGATTCACTTATTAAATAAACACACATGGCACATTTTTCTGAGTCAGTTTCAGAAAGTGTTAAATTCCAGGACTATGGAAAAGAGTTATGCAAGGTACCTAATACGCTATTTTTCTTCACCATGAATTCTTGGTTAAGGGAAGAAATCCGCCGTGTGGACAGATAATTCCTTTAGAATAGAGGTGCTCCTGCCTGCAAGAGTTGCTCAGCACTGAGAGCTCCCAACCCACGCATTGGAGAGCTATGCAAGCAATGTGATTCTTGAGGAAAATCATTCCAAGTGCTCATCCTGCCACTCACTGGAATTGGCCAAGGCTGAGAGAGAGAGCGAGTCTGCAGAATACCACGGTGCCAATCCAAGCTGTAGTGCGGTAAAGCCTGAGGAAATGATATCCGGTATTATGAATTTCATGAATATTGAATGACCAGCGTGCTTTCTCTTGTATTAGTTACTTCACGCATTGCTGTGGCAAAAGCAGTTTAAAGGCCGAAGGACATATTTTGGCTCATACTTTGAGGGTGCAGACAATCATGGTGTAATAAAACCTGAGGCGTGCTTGAGACAAGTGCTTGCATCGTGTCTGTGCTCAGGGAGCAGACCATGGGATGCTAAGAATACTCACTTTCTCCTTCACATTCGGTCTGGGACCTCAGCCTATAGGATGCTGTGACCACATTTGAGATGAGTTTCTCTGCTCAGGAAATACTCCCGTGGACATTCTCAGAGGTATGTTTCAGGGTGATTTGAACTCCTATCAAGCTGGCGATGAAGATCCAGCAGCACACTCCTCCATTGTTTCCCAAGCCTCTGCATTCATATTTATGGCCAGAAAACCTAGCTTAGGCTCTACGTCCAGCCTTTCCAGCACTCTACTCTAGCATCGTCAGAACGTGTTCATTTACGATAAGCCTCTGGATCCATCTCTTGTTCTGCCTAGAAGCAGAGCTAAGAACCACCAGGATGAACAAAAATAGACAGCACTATGTTTGCTGCCAAATAGATGCCACAAGCTGAACAAATTTTCAAACCAACCTAAAACCTTTGCCAATATTGAGCGTATCCCGGGGCTTTCTAATGTTTTTCTAGTCCCATACCACATTGCAGGGATATTGTGGTGAAGTGAAAATTACATGGTCTGGATGGACAGTGTGTCCAAAACTGGAATATGCATCAGAATCATGGAGGCTTCGGTTTCTGATCAGTCAGTCTACAGGGAGCCTGAAAACATTAATTTTAACACATTTCCAGAGAATTTTAGTGTGGCTGTTCAGCTAGCCCCAACACTGATAACGTCTAAGACACTACTTCTCCATCTCTTCCCCCATGTTACTCTGGCTCCAAGAAGCTTTCCTTGCCTCACTACACTCTTGGTAGTAAGGTTGAACTTTACTGGGTACCATACTAAGTTTCATGTGTGGGCTTTTCTCTCCATAGGACTACATTGTGTTCCAATAGGTTCCTTCAGGTCTCTTTCATGCTAATAGCTAGATGTTCATTAAGTTGATTAACCTACTGTATAAGATGTCCAGAAGAAGAGAAAGTAGTCTTTCTGATTGGAAGGGGGAGTTTGGCTTAGTTATTTAACTAAGGAATCCTAATGATAATGTAGCAGAGGATCATTGCTTTGAGACATGGCACATTCTGGAACAGTGGACTCTGAGATAGCATTGCTCAGGGACTTATGAACCACAAAGCCTTCAGTGTTTCGAGAGTGAAAAGTCAGTCATGGCAACGGGAACCATACCTTTTATCTAGAATCTGAAGTTTAATTCAAGTTCATTTAGAGTCTTGGAGACAATTAAAAGACCTGGCTTCCACATTAGGAAATCACTAGTGAACTTCATGAACCTCAGTGGACCCTTCAATCAGAGCACCAGCTACCCAGACAAAGAGTTCACCTAACTGGGGAATATAGGGAGTCACTACATAATTCCTGTATATTTGTATTGAGGCCCAAACTCCAGCGCGTAAAGTAGAAAAAAACCCAACATTAATTAGCACAATTTTCTACCGGTTTGCTTCACTTAAAAAAAATCAGCATTACACACTCATTTCAAGTGTTTATAGATATTTTTTCTCAAGACAAGCCTGATTAGGTTGCACTTACATTTATCCTGTTCACACAGGAAGAAAATCAGACACGGCTCCAGCAAGTGTCCAAGGATCTCTTTGCTGTAGGCATGTGGATTCAGGGCACTAAAGGGAGCATCCACACTGCTTCTCAGAAAGAAAATAGATGGGAGGACTCTGTGGATAAGGAAGTTGTCCACTCTAGCAGAAGGAGAATGCATGGGTTCCCATCTGAATTACACATCTCCACCCAGGGCTTGGCACATGGAAAAGCTCATAAATACTTTAGAATCTGGAATTGAATAGGGATAAAGGAGCCAAGGATGGGTGGGTTTTACTCATAAATCCTCAATTTATTTTGACCTCAAAATGTTCTCCAATAAAGCATTTCCCTATTATATATATATGTGATATATCTATCTGATATATATATATATATATCATATCTATCTGAAATATATATGAGAGAGATTAAATATATACACACAGAGAATATACATATATTCTCTGTATATGTATATGTGTGTGCATATATATATATATATATATCCTTTATTGGTCCATGATAAGTCATCGGCAAGCCTATGTTGTAACAAGCTACACACTGGCACCATGAGGAAGAAGTAACTTCCCCCAGAGCTCATTTTTCTCAGGAAGCCTGGTAACTGGAGACATCATATCAGGCTTAATTTACAGTGTTGTTTTTCCAGAGGGAGAACGGATAACCAAGTTTTACAAGCACTTGTTTTCCAAATGTAGAGGAATTTTAACCTTTTTCTTGTAAAATATTAGTGTTCCAGTCATTGAAATTTTCTAATATGAAAACTTTCCGACCTTCTTGTTAGGGAAAATAATGTCCGCATGTGCCACGGGGTTTCCAACAATACACACTAGGAAGGGGATTACATTCCTGAAAAAGTACCACATCCAACCTTACCTGCCTGGTGTTTTCAGAAGGTACTGCAAACTATATGAGCACCCAGAAATATTTGCAATTTTCAGATCTTTTTTTTCTTATAAAGGAAGCATTTAATTGAGGGTGGCTCACTTATAGTTTCAGAGGTATGGTTCATTATGGTCATGAAGGGGAACATGGTGGCATGCAGACAGACTTGATGCCGAAGCTGAGAGTTCTACATCTTGCAGACAACAGGAAATCAGTTGACTGTCCACACTGAGTGAAGCTTGAGAAAAAGATCTCAAAACCCAGCCCCACAGTGACACACTTCCTCCAACAAGACCTCATCTATTCCAATAAGGCCACACCTCCTATTAGTGCTACTGTCTTTGGGGGCCATCTTTTTTCAAACCACCATATTCCATTCCCTAAAGGCTTATAGCCATATCATAATGCAAAAATTTATTCAGTCCAACTTCAAAATTCCCCATAGTCATTGCGGTCTCCAACTTATTTCAAAGTCCAAAGTCTCTTCTGAGAAGCATGATAATCTCTCAACGGTAATCACTTGTAAAAATCAAACTCAAATATCAGATTACATACTTCCAACATATAATATCACAGGATATACATTACCATTTCAAAACATAGGGAAGGGAGCATAGCAAAGAAATAC
The DNA here is from genome assembly GCA_028555095.1 of Dicrostonyx torquatus. Classification (NCBI taxonomy): domain Eukaryota; kingdom Metazoa; phylum Chordata; class Mammalia; order Rodentia; family Cricetidae; genus Dicrostonyx; species Dicrostonyx torquatus. The sequence continues at coordinate 5,947,144 of JAQHUG010000073.1, forward strand.
TGGACCAAAGCAAGACCAAAACCCAGCTGTGAAAACTCCAAACTCTGCATCTCCGTGTCTGATGTCACAATGTTCTTCAGATTCCAACTTCATTCAGCTTTGTTGACTGCAGCACACTTCTTTCTCCTGGGCTGGTTCTGCTCCCTGTGATAGTTCTTCGTCAGGTATCCCAAGGCTGGAGTCTCTAACATCTTGGGTTCTCCAAAGTAATCCAGGCTGCAGCTTCACAGCTTCAGGCAATGGCCTCTCTACTAGGCCTCCATTCAGGGACACCCCTGACACATTCCTGCCCTCAGTGGCTTTCTTTGGGTGCAGAGGCAAATTCTACAACCCATTTCTTCTATCCTTAACACTAAAGCCAGAACCATGTAGCCAACGTTGCCAAGTTCTGCTGCTGACTGGAGGTAAAACATGGCCCCCAGTTTAATTACATCTTCGCCAGCTTTCTGTTTTTCTTCACTGCCTATGCTTGGCTGTCCTTGAACTTGCTCTTTAGACCAGGCTGGTCTCAAACTCTGAGATCCACCAGCCTCTGCCTTCCCAGTGCTGGGATTAAAGACATGCACCAATACACTTGGCTCTAAATGGTATTAAAGGCGTGTACCAACAACACACTTGCATCTAAACTTTCATTTATTTTATTCCCCATGTTGGGGACTTACCTAGGTAGGATCTTATCCTGAGGTCACCACTCCCTTTATTTCATTCCTGAGTCCATATATCTCCTTGAACAAAGAATTTAGGTCTATTCCAGTTCCTGATGCTCTTTATCCCCTCAAAACTTACATTTTGTAATTTACCCTGCTCAGCTTGCTCCTTTTCATTATAAATCTTCTTTAGCATTGCCAAGTTTTAGAGGTTCAGTTCTTTATGGTCATGAAGGGGAGCATGGTGGCAAGTGGTGCTGAAGCTGAGAATGCTACATCTTACAGGCAACAGAAAGTCACTGACTCTGCAATTTTCAGTTCTTAATGAATGAAGAGAAAGGCAGCTATAGTAGCTATCTCCAAACTTTACCAGCAAAGTTATAGAAAGAAACTACTAAGGAAATATGAACAAAATATGACCATGTGTCTTGGCCATAAACTACCCAGCAAAATTATACATGATCTTCACATTTCTCTAAAATTTATAAATAAATAATTTTAAAATGATAATACTTATCATTTTTAAATGCACAAAACTAGGAGTCATGGCTGGTGCCTGTAATCCCAGAGCTTGGAAGTCTGAAGCAGGAGAATTATGAGTTCAAGGCATAATTTAGTGAGTTCAAGTAGGCTGAGGTCCATAAACACCCTTTATGTCTCAAAGAAACAATCACACAAGATAAATTTACTGTTTTCTACTTGTCTGGTATCACACCAAAACCCTTACTTGAATTAGCTCATTTTCTTTTTATAATAATTCTAAAATATGTCCTATAGCTCACTTCAGAGAAAAAAAACCGGGAATTTAAAAGATAAGCATTTACCAAGGGACTGAAAACTGATCTAAGATAAATGAAAGTCAATCTAATGATAAAACCTGTGTCCATAAACATCTGTTAAAATATCAACAAGCTGATGAATCAAACTTTATTGTTCCCCTTTTAATCATTTAAGATTTTATAAACTTTATTATAAAATAATAAAAACCTCACACATCAAAATGAACAAGGGCCTAAGTCTATATATCTTAATGAACTTCTTTGTAGTTAGAAGTGTGGTTCGGAGGCTATGGTGCTTTGCCCTGGATCGCACACTTCCACCACAATGTAGTTTTTTATACTTATCAACCACTAAACCACAAAATCCCAGAGGGAATTAAAGGTAGGAAAACCGTTGACTTTATATACTCCTTCATAACTCATGTTTATTTTCTGTATTCAGTCCTGCTGCATCCCATACTATTAAGCCTTTCTTGTTCGTTTTTTACTACATATTATTCTATACCCACAAATACATTTGTTTACATATATGCTTATACTACTAGCTAGATTCCTGGTATGAAGGAGAACATCTTTTTTTTTTCTTTCTGAGCTAGCATGACCTTGCTTCATGGTATACATTCGAAGCCCATCTAATTTCCTGTAAACTTTTATATTTTATTCTTCTACAGAGCTGGGTAATATTCATATATATATATATATATATATATATATATATATATATAATTTTAATTCCTCTCCTAATCGGCAATTAGGTTGATTCCACTGTTTGCTATAGTGAATAGTGCAGCAGTAAACACTGGCTACCAGGACCTCTATGGCAGGGTATGGGATTCTCTGGTTATATGCCCAGGAGTGGAATGACTGGGTCATGGGGTAATTCTGCCTTTAATTTTTGAGACTATGATGTCAGACTGATTTCCACAGTGACTGAATTAATTTGCTCTCCCACTGACAGCTAATACAGGTTTCTTTCTTTCTCGTCATATTGTCTCCAATATTTGCAGCCAGCTTTGTTGATGATAGCCGTTCTAACTCAGATGAGGGATATCTCCAAGTGCTTTTGATTTGCATTTCCCTGATGGCTAGAGATGTTTGACACTTTTAAAAGCAGCTATTGGCCATTTGTGTTCCTCTTTCAAAAGCTGTCTATTAAGTCCATTTGCTACTCTATTTTAGATAATATTTTATTCTTTGAGAGTCCTGTGTGCTTATACAACACATATTGATTATATCTGTGTCACTGTTCTCTCTGATTTCTGCTGGTTCCTTCTCTCCTTCACCCTCCCAGCTTCATATCCTATTTTTATCTTTGTTATTAGTAATCCCTTGAGTCCAGTTGGTGGTGTCCATATGTGCATGGGTGTGGGGCCCATTGGCTGCCACATCCGGAAAGGAAAGTGACTCATTCCCTTAGTAGCTGTAAATGTCTAGCAGCCCCTGCACTGGGGTTGAGCCTCTGAATCTGCACTCCCATCCAGGCTAGCATTTTGACTAACTTGATCTTGTACTGGCAACCATAGCTGCTGAGGCCAGAAGTTGGCATTTCCCAGTTCTCCTTCCCATCTGCCAACTGTGAGCGCCATTCTGATCCCTCTTCCTCCAGTTCCTGAGCCTTGGATTAGGCGAGGCTGAGCCAGATGACCCAGTCAAAGCTGAGCCCTCGGAGTCATTCATACTCTGCAGCTGGAGCAGTTACGAGTCTCCGCCTTAACCACCAACCGCTGAAATCCGCCCAGCCTTGGATCTGGAGGTTGATGTCGATGACCCAGCCCCAGCTGAGCACTGAGCTCTTTCTACTCTACACTTGGAGCGGTTGGGAGTCTGCATTAACCACTAATTACTCCGAAAAGGAGATTCTTGAGCAAAAATTGAGAGTAACACGAAACTGTGGGCATAAACTTGCAGATTTAGAATGTACTTTGATAGCATGTCCACTTGGGAAAACAACAGCAGTAGGTACCTTCTCGGGGGCAGATGATGATCAATGCTGTTACCCCTTAATTGGCTTTGTAGTAAGAGGCATGAAACCCCTTCTGAGCGTCAGCCTCCATACCCAATCAGAAAATAAACGTGAGCCTCATAACTCAGTCCACCATCACGCCAGTGGGTGTATTCATTCAGATGTTCTTCTGTACAATGCAGGATCCAGTGTTGGGCAGGACGCTTGATGTCTTTTCTCCCTCAGCAGCGTGTATAGGACCTTCTAGCACTATGTGTGTAAGCCAGCAAGGAGAACGTTTCCTGGTCTGTTCAAGCTTGATTTGTCTCTGCCTTACATCCAAAGTGAGTGGTGCCTTCAGCAACAGGATCTTAGCATCTAGTTATGGTAGACATCCAAGAACAATGGCAGTAGTTAGTCTATGTTGCTTTGGGTGCCTCTGGAGACTCCCTGCCAGAGATTAATCATATCTATTATACAGACATACACAAATAATACATATTGATATATACATAAATCATATATATATACATATATGTATATATTCCACTGGTTTGTAAGCTAATGGATTTCATTAAGATTTTCATTTAACAACCTCGGTGTCCTGGAGCAGCATTGCTGTGTGTGTCTCTGTGTGTGTGTGCATACTGTTTTTTAAATTAGCTCACAAATCAGTAGGTTTCATAAGGTTTCTCTATATCATTAGTTCTGAATAGCCCATCCCTATCTTTTATTTCTCAGTTCATCATCTTCACTTAAATGTTTATCCCCAAATATATTACCCACCCCCTCTCCTTTTCCTTTACCTGTGTTCTGCTGTCTCCTCTAACTGACTTTTTTCTCCTTGGACTGTAAAATTGTGCGTTTTCATGTGTATTTCATGCGCCACTCACCTCCACGTTTGCTACTTTCCACTCCCAGTGTCCCCCTCTCTGCTTTTATTTTACTATCCCACACTTCTTACAGTATACATCCATCGTGGTCCATTTCTCACTTCCTGATTTCTATATGTACCCAAGTTTTTAAAAATTAGAAATTAGGATCTATGTATGAAAGAGGAGATGTAGTATTTGTCTTTCCAGGCCTGGGTGATCTCACTCAGTAAAACTTTTTCCAGTTCTATCTATTTACCTCCAAGTTTCCGGATTTCTTCTGCTTTAGAGTTGAAAACTATTCTACTTTGAATATCATCCCCATTATTCTTATCCATTCATCAGTTAATCGACACCTTGGTTGATTCCACGTCCTAGCCAGCCTTGATGAAATGGGTGTGCAAATGTTGTGTAGTATAGAGCCCTTTGGGGCTCTATATGCTTGAGAATGGTATACCTGGATGATATGGCAGTTCTATATCTTGTTCTCTGAGAACCTTGATTTTCACAGTGACTGGACTAGTTCACACTTTCACTAACTGTCCATCTTGGTTCCCCTTTCCCACACATCCCTATCATTTGCTGTTATTTGTATTTTGAAAACATATATTCTGATTGGGGTTATGACCATCCCCCCTTTTTAAAGTCAGATTATATATTTATATGGTATCATTGGAATTTTCTTTGGGCCACCAACCAGCTCCCAAATAAAGACACAGAGACTTATTATTAATTATGAATTTTCGGCCTTAGCCTATACTTGTCCTACTAGCACTTTTAACTTAATTTAACCTGCTTCTATTCACCTACATTTTGCCTTGGGGATTTTTGCCTTCCTTTCATTCTGTATGTTCTACTTTCCTGCTTCCTCAATGTCTGTTCAGCTGACCCCTGACATTTCCCTGGTGTCTCTTTTTCTTTCTCCCCTCTGGCCTAAATTCCTCCTCCTCCTTACTCTCCCTGCCTGGAAGTCCCTCCTATAACCCTTCCCTCACTATTGGCCAGTCAGATTTTGATTATATTAATCAGGTGCCGCAGGCAGGCAAGGTAAAATAGTAACACATCTTTACATCATTAAATGCAACACAGCTTTACATAGTTAAACAAATATCCTGCAACATAAACAAATGCAATACATTTTTACATAGTTAAACTAATGCAACACATCTTTGCATAAATAAATACTCTGCAACAATGTGGTAAGTAAAGGAGGAGGAAGAAGAGGAAGGAGGAAGCAGAAGATAGAGCAAGAGGAGATGAGAAAAGAAGAAACATGCACACACTTTGTTTATCAAACCCAATTGCCTCGTCTGTACATTCTGTGAGTTCTGATAGATTCTTTCTGATTTTGGATAAATGGATCAATGTCATATCTCGAGTTGAAAAAAATTAGATCTCTGTCACTTTCAGACACCAAATGACTTAACTTAAGCACAGATTATTTAACAAATAAGTTGTCTTTGACATATTCATAATAGGTGCATCTTTCAATGTCTAAAAGTTGCTTGTCTTGGGGTAGAAATTTCCTGCAAAATAAAGAGATACAGTTTTAAATAAAATTAGATATGAATGTGAATATTTGCTGTGAGACTAGCAAGATGGTGAGTTAGGGAAGTTTGGGTCATAGAAGGTACCAGTGGGAATAGAAGTGGCTAAAAGCTGTGGAGAAACTGAAGGCTTTCAGAGGGCAGGAGTAAGAAATACTTGCAAATGAGTGAAATAATAAGATGTACCCTCTCCATGAAGAAGCCAGAAAGAGACATTTGGGGAAATTAAGATGTTGACAAAAAGCAAACATGCACACACATGGTGACAGGTAAGGGGTATGCTCAGAAAAGGTTTGGAAAGACCTTAAGACTCTCCACAACCCAACTAATCTCAAAGCCAAGTAAGTCCAATGCATAGAGATGGGCCTCTATGCCAGCCTGCAAATACTGGGAAAGGTAGATGTATTTTCAAGTACCTAATATTTTAGCAAAAACATACAAAGGAACATATTATGTTCTAAACAAAAAATAAAATAAATTTCCAAAAGTAGTCCAAGAAAGGACAAATGACTTGGACATACATTTGACACATACATTCTCAAAAGATTATATATAAATAGATAATAATCCCAAAATAGTTCTCAATATCATTTAACCCTAAGGAAATGCAATAAAATCCACAATGATACACCCTCAAATAGTAACTCAGTGTGGCAATAGATCGTTCAGTAATCTGAGTATTATAATCATTTATTAATGTATATGTAGTATCTAATCACATTGTAGACTTTGAATATGAATAATTTGTCAATTGTGTGTTAATAAAGATGAAAAAAGAGATACTACTTCACACAATTGACTGTTTGGATAGCTGATATAAACCAAAACAGAACACAGTAGCTATTAGGAAGGAAGGAGCAAAACTGGGAGACATGTGTATTCCTGCCAAGAACAAAAAATGGTGCCGCATCTAAGGGAAACAGTACGGTAAGTCCTCAAAAAGTAAATGGAAAATTATTGGATGGCTCAGCAACTCTATTTCTGGCATACAAACAAATAATTAAAAGCAGAGACTCGTGCAGGAATCTGTGCAGCTGTGTCCGTGGTGTCATTACTGCCCCAGTCAAAAGGTAGATGCTGGAGACAAGTCCATCAGTAGTTAAGGTTTTTCCATCTTAAGCTCTGACACCTGGTCCAGCGTGGATGAAAATGTTCTGCTGTATTTAGTAAGCCAATCACAAAGCGACAAATGCAGCTACGCCTGCGTTTGTATGAGATCTCGAGAGAAAAGACAAATTGATAAAGACCGAGAGCAGAATGGCAGATATCTAGGGCTCGAGCAAAGGAAGTGAGACATTGGTGTAAGGAGGGTGGAGAGGTTTAGTTGGGCAAATGGAAAACTGCAGAGATAAATGGTGTAGATGTATTCAGGACAATAATCAACTGAGATGGCACATTTTACCCATGCTTCATTACAATAGAAAGTATCAAGGCTATGAAATTACTTTCTGGGATGTTTGAGGCATATTTCCCCCTGGATATTTTGTTAGAAAGAAAGTCTTATTTTATTAGTTTTTCTCATTAATGTGATGAAATTCTTGACAAAAGTGGCCAAAGGGATGAATTTGGGCTCATAGTTTGGGGTACAACCCATTATGGGCGGGACAGCTGGCCATACTGCATCTGCAGTCAAGAAGCAGAGAGACGGGTGCTGGTGCTCAGCCCACTTTCTCTCTCATATTCAGACCCCAGCCAATGGAATGGCTATATCCACATTTAGGGCTAGCCTTGCCACCTCTGTAACCCAATCTAGAAACTGCTTCCAAGACAGACCTAGAAGGTTTTTCTCCCAGGTGACCGAATCCATTTCAACTATCACGAGTGCACTCCTTGTCAGTCGGAAACTCAAACATACCAAGTTCAAGCCATTACCTTCCATTCTTTGACTTCATAGGCTCATGGACATTTCATAATGGAAATGAAAGTTCCAACTCAAAGTCACTGTGTTCTTTAACAATTTCCTTATTGGCCAATGGTGTAAATACAGTCTCTGAGATCCAAGGCATTTATGTAGTTTCTCTTTCAAACTGGGTGCACATTTGAGATGTCTCGCTCTGTTTCTCACATGTGCTATTGCCTGAGGGAGCTGAAAACACATCACAGTCTACTGATTTTGGTTTCCATATTGGCAGGACAGATGACAGTTTGTCTGAGGCCCTCCTTGCTGTCTGACTCATGTGTGTGAAGGAAGCACCATGTCTCTTCACCCTGAGGCTACTGTAATGAAATCACACAGATGGGGTCCTCCTTAAACAGCACTTCACCATCTCTTATTTCTGGAAGCCGTACAGTTACAATCACAATGACAGCATGTTTAGTTCTGGTGAAATGTCTTCCTGGCTTTCACACAGCTGCCTCTCACTGTGCTCTCACTGTAGGGTGAGAGAGAAGGATGGATGGATGGATGGATGGATGGATGGATGGATGGATGGATGGATGGATGGATGGATGGATGGATGGGTGGATGG
>JAQHUG010000073.1:5961845-5979658 GCA_028555095.1 Dicrostonyx torquatus
ACAAAGACGAGCCATGCTTGGAAACATCAGCTAACATTATTAAGATAATCTGAAGTAAACTCACTCATACTTCCTACACCTGGGAGGGGGCACAAAAGCACATTCCAACAGCAAACTTTTGCCTTGGAGTGCTGAGGTCACAGAAACTCTTGTCCTGTTTTCTTGGAGTTTCCTCAAAAGCAATCAGCACTCTCCGAACACAAATTCATTCATGCACCTTACCATATGTGATGCAAATATGCGTGTGTACATATACATACGTATGATGTTGTTTCCTTAAGGGACCATTTCCATCTCAATGAAGATAAATGAGCATTGCTTACTCAGGTTTTCAAATACGAGATTAGAGTCAAAGCTATAGGAAGACTAGCCTTTCCATGAATTCAGAACAACGAAAAAATATAAATTAGAATAATCTTTACATGTTATGTGACTGGTTGCATTGAAGCCAACTATTTCACAACCATTACTGTTTATCTGCAGTCATCAACAAATCTGCTTAAGGTATTATAAGCAAAATCAGTTGCCCCGCAGGTGGGTTATACATTGAAGAAACCACATGGGTGCTTGTGTGAACTTCCGGTGATCCTTGATGTGATGACAGCTCAATGCACAATTTCACAACTTTACAGATGTGTGTAACTCAGGGGCCGAAAGGAAAAGGTGATCCAGCTGGAAGGGGAATGACCCCGCAGGTGAACAGGGATAAGGGAAACAGGATGTGTCTATGTGGAGAGTTATGATCAAGACTCACAGCCTGAATTTTTTCTCTGAAGAAAGAAGCTGGGAACTGGGGAAGCACTGAGTAACGTGTGTAGAAGAGGGGGTGACTTGACATGTGCCTGGGTTTGAAAAAATAAAGAAGAGAGCTGCCCTCCCATCTCTAACAGCTCCCCTGATGAATAAATACAGAATAACAGACTTGAAAGTCTCCTAAACATCAGGTGAGAGTAGATCTGCCATTACATGTAAAGCTGTGGGACACAAAAAATCTTCTGCAGGGATGTTTGTTCTCTGGTTGTTCTGTCCCTAATAATTATCTCTTTATATTTTAAGTTTTTATAACAATGTACAAGAAATGTGTTCAAGTAAATTCTATCTATATGCACTGTTTTAGGCTCCCCTTGCTGTATAAATTGACTTAAATGAATAAGAATCGCTTCACAAGTCTCTCCATATTTATCTTGTGCTAACCAATAACATTCCCATGGTTGCCACTGACTTGTAGACTATCGTATTGACCTCAAACCTGACCTCTTAATTCAATTTTCATGAATAAATTTGAGTCACTTCCTTAAATTCTCTTAACCTCCATTGACTAAGCATGGAATGGATATTATAACAGGCATACTTGAAGTGATTATGATTTCTGATTCAAACTAACTGTCCAGCCATAATTATCAATAGAGTCCAGTTTCTACTCTAAATTGTCTAAGTTTAAATGGGAAAAGATATGGTTCCCCCTTAGGGACAATGGTGTGTCTATAAACACTTAGTAACCAGTTCTAAAGAGAGAATAAAATGAATGTGTAGTGTTTGTCAGTTTCCATGCTGTAAACACCCTCATTCAAGTCAATTTTCCATTATTCATAGGTTTAACTCACAAAATTCTGGAAAGTGTAATAAAATACTCTTACAGCCTGTAAGAGTTGGTTTAGCTACCACCAATAATGGCGCTCAACGTTGGCCTCAGATTTAAATAAGTGTTGTCATTTTAACTATATTGGACCTCTCTTGCATAGCTCCTGATGATCAGGGTAAAGGCCTGGAATCAAAAAATATTAAATATGACACCAATTATTCTAATATATAGTAACTATTAGGAAGGCTTGCCATATGTATGTATGTACCAGTCAGTGGTAGGTGTCACTATGTAGTTACTAATTTCATTGCACAGAGGCCTCTGGATGATTCCCTTTCCTTTTACTTGGACCTCAATATAATTCAATTAAACTCATACAAAGATAGAGAGCCAGATGATCCCTTGAAAATAAAACTTGGAACAACTTTTTGCTTTCCATCGTAAGTTATCATTCATGCCTTACTCCCTATTCAAAATTAATTTGTCCTTTCCACCCTTAATCTCCTCCTCGCACCAAAGATAAACTTATACCGGCTTCCCACCCCTGAATCTCCTGTCTCACCACATAGTTCTGTCTACTATATATTATTATATATTCCCAAGCTTTCCTTTGGACTGTCTGTCATGGAATCTGTGATATGAAAAGAAAAAAAGAAAAAAAAACATAGAGATCACCCCCAAATGATGGCAGGGAACTGACTTGACAAATGCTAGAATTTTAATGCCATCTACCCTGGGGATCAGAAGAAAGCAATAACTCAGTCACAGCCGGGGGGTAGCAAAAGGCCCTGATGGATTGATATCATCTAAAGGGGACAGGGTCGCCTTGGAATTGAGCAGGGGTAAGGTGATGGAATCTAGGTATGTGTCTACAGAGTTTGGGGACAAGGATGCTATTCACAGAGAGAAAGGCAATGCTGACCAGTATTTTAAGGCAGTCCTCTGAAAGCAGTGGAATATGTCAGTTACAATAGGGCTTTTGACGTCAAACACAAAGCTCCCCGACTTCAGTGTAGAGATAAATGGTTTATTATTCCGAATTAGTCTCGAAAGTCTTTCCCTAAGCTTTACCAGTCACTTTTCTTGTCAAAAGGCAGTTTCTATACTGTGTTCTGGTTATTTTGAGAAGATTCTGACTGTAGGAAAAACATTGGTACCTGAATGAGTGAAGTCAGTCTCCGTCAAGGTCAGTGTGCTTTTACAGAAGTCTGGAGACAATCAGTGGCAGGAGCAGCACTGGACACAGACACATAGAAATACGGACTCCAGGGCTGTGGGTATTCTACCAAGTCTTCAGGGGATTCTCACGCATGCTAACACTGAAGCTTTGCTTTCTACAATCCCCTTGTGCACAGGATCCCCTATAAACGTCTGTTTAGTTCTGAACTCTTAACTTACCCATGCATCCAGTTAGCCAACCGTACTATGTCAATTCAAGAGAAAGGTGCCTTACAAACAGAAATAGGCTTTCCGGAAGGGTGAATGCCAACTCCCTCCCCAGCACACTAGATGGTAAGTTCTGTGGCATTTAGGTTCACATTGTGTCCTGAGCTCTGTCTCTATTGATGTCTTACCAAGACGACTTTGCAGAAGAGTCGTAATCCAAAAAGAAGAGTTCTTCCTGGGAACAACTGTTGTCAGGCCAGCATCGGCACCTCCCTCTTCCCAGGCTTGGTCACCCATAGAAAAGAACAAGATAGGGAAATGGCATTTAGTATACTTCAGAGCTGGCGTATGTCATGTGTTGTGTGTGTATGTGTTCATGTATGTGTTTGTACATGTGTGTAAGAGTACGCATGAATGAATGTAGAAGCTAGAGACTGACACCTGGAGTCTTCCTCAATCACTGTCCATTTTGCTTTTTGAAAAAAGTTTCTCACTGAATCAGGAACTCACTGCCCTGGCTAGACTGGCTGGCCAGCCAGCCCCAGGGATCTTCCTGTCTCTGCCTCTTCGCCACTGGATGGGAGGCATGTGCTTCCACACCCAGCTTTCTGTGGTGGTGCTGGGGATGGAAACCCAGGCTCTCATGCTTGTCCAGTGAGCCCTTTAGCAGGTGAGTCGCTTCCTTGGCCACAGACTTCGAGGTTTTCGTTTGTTAATTATGTGGTTTGCAATTTTCCCACAAACTCTAGAGTCGATATTATGGCTCCTGTTGAGTAAGTGAAGAAGTTGAGAGTTCACACATAGAATACTTGACAGAGCCAAGACAAGAACCTAGGCTTGTTACTGTCAATGGAATAAATGCCTTCCTGTGGCCATAATAAGATTAACACATGAGGTTTATGAGGGTGAAGTGACCCCAGTTCTGCAAAAATAAATGTCATAGTTTGAAAACTGAATGAGCATTTTTTTTTTCTGTTTGCTGTTCCTTCATCATGCCGTGCCTTGCAGGGAACAAGAGATTAGTAGTGTGGTTTCTGTTCTCAAAGAACAAATGTTTATTTAAAAAAAATCAGAAGACAATATAAGATAATTCAAACAAGTTCTGAAATGTGTGGTACAGACCCAGATGACAAGCGAAATCTGGACGGAAGAAGGTCACTGTGGCCTAAGGGCCATGGGGCAAGATTTGTTGTAGGAAGTCAGGGTATGACAGGGTTTGGAGCTTAGCGGTATTTAGACAGCTGGAGGAGAGAGCAGACCCATGAGCTAAGCAGATTTGTAGCGTAGCAGATCTTATTCAAGCTGCAGATGATGTGATTACGTTCTTATTTCCTTCCTTCCAGGGGAATTTATTGAAAGATGGCCTCCTGCAACTTCTCAGAAGGCAGGATGCTTCCCAGGTCCTGCTCAGGCCATTGACAACTCGGAAATTAATATTCAAGAGCAGAGAAGAGACTCAAGGGTATTTGATGATTATTCCCTGGAAGGAGTCGGAGTGACATTTGTCTTGATTCGTGGTGCTTTCTTAGTAACATACATGAAAGATTAGTGTAGCTAACACATACTGTTTTGCTATATAAGATGGGTTCTTTATAGCTAGATATATTTGTTTACTTTCCTCTCCAAGCCTTTATATCACATCCAATGTAGTTAGGTGTGGTAGGATGTAGATGAGGAAGGGCTTTGAAGTCAGAAGATGTTAATAGGAAACCGTTGTTGGATTGGGCTCATAGGGTGCGAGGTAACCATGCTGAATGGGAAGAAAGGGTCTACATGGGTGTATCTCTTGTTCAGCATCAGATGGAGACGCATGAAGGTTCAAACAGCCAGACCCCAATCTTGCTTCTCTTATCACAAGTCTAACAGGTTCAACTCAATTCCAGAAATCAAGTGTTTATGCTCAACTAGGAGAGACATTCAAACCTTGTGATTGTCCATGCTGCCTGGTGGAGACCATGAGACCTTTCTTTTTATATGACTCTGAGATCATATGAAAAGACTCACAGGTTCCCAGTTCCAGTTCCCTGCTTATAATGTCTTAGTGAGCACCTGGTGTTCACCTTCATCACGATCCCCTGAAATGACCAAATGCTCTGCATAGCCCGCTCATGACATCAGGATCCAGAGATTTCTTCCACATTGGACATACTGGCCAGAGAAAATAGAAGCTTTGATCTGGGATGTTACTGTTTTTGCTTAATTGCACCTCAGGAGAAAAACACAGTCATCAGTTAGAGTGCTACTCATGGGGTATAATTTCTTGCTCACTTGTGTTTCTCTCACATTCTCCCTCCTTCAAGGTTAACTCCTGATGGGTGTTTGGAAACTTCTTCAGCTTCGCGATCTTCCTCACCAAGGAACTCTAAAGAAAATTCTTCTCCGGGAGTTACTTGTTTGTTTTGAAACGACGCTGCTAATTTATCTGCTATGAAATAGAGAACAGACGAGGCTCAACTCCTTCCCTTTCTGGGGACAGCTGGCTATGAAAGCTCAGACAGCTGTTTTACAAATTGCCTGGCTATTAAGTAATCATTTCCTCATCAGGAGCAGCAGCTGAGAGATGGGGAGGGGGAGGGATGCTTTCCTTCCCAGCCTGATCCTCACCTCCCCCTGCCTGTGCCTCCACAGCACCTTGAAGTTACTCAGGACAGCAGGAGAATATTTTCTTATAACTGAAAAGCACATTTTTTCAATATTATTTTCAATATGCCTGAAGGCACCACACTCAGTGGTGTGAGACACCAGGTCTCTTAAGTGACAGGAAGCACTGTCTATCACATCCCCTTCATTTTGTTGACAAGTAACTTTTTTTCAGAAAATTGGCTTAGTCAGCAGCAGACCTGCAACTTGAATTTACTACTTCTGGCGCAATGGAGAGATTTCCCCACTGCTGTATGAAGCAGGGCTTGAACCATGAACTTGCTTCATCTTAATGGCCATCTATTTTTTGACTTAAGAAGAAGCAAATAGGGAAATCCACACACAAACAATGAACACATAGTATAAAGGACAACAATAAAAATTTAGCAATTTTCATATACAGTTGTTTTTTAATGTATGTAATTTTAGAGTTATGAAACCCAGTTCCAGTGGATTTATCTACAAAACAATGTCCTGCTTGGGGAACATTGCAAAAGAGGGAGCAGAAAGATTGTAAGAGCCAGAGGATCGGGGAGTGTGCTGTGAGGGTGTGTCTCCTAGTAATGTCATAGCCACACTGACAAAGTCTCACAAACATGGCTGCTTAAACATGAGCTGAACACAGACAACAACAAAAGACATGCCAAAGCAAGCAGGAAAAACGCCACAGGCCTCAATCAGACACAAGAACTGCAGGCCACTAAGGGATGCTAAGAGTGTAAGCAGTAGTCTTCCACAGGAAAGAGTACTCCGGTTGGCTATTCAATACCAGATATTCAGCCCTAGAAACATACACACAAGCAATATTATAAAATATGGACAGGTTACAGTGAGGAATACATATACGTAAATATATGTTTATGCATGTAATAACAATCTGTGAAAAACTAGACCAGGAATTTTAAAGGGTGTAGGAAAGGTATGTGGCAAAGTGAAAAGATAAGGTGGTAATGATGTAATTATATTAATTACAGAAAAATGAAGAAGTTTTTTCAAAAAAGGAATTTTAAAAACACTTCATAAAAATACTTACTGCAAGGGCCCAGTCATTTATCAAAATTCTTACGTTTCATCTTGCACTGAGCTAATCTTCCCAGACTTAGCCACCACAGTCTATGGCTATTCAGATCTGCAAATGATTCCCAGCACCTGTAAGTCTGGATTTACCTAAGCACTTTCTTATGCTCTGGCTGCCCGGGACTTTGCTCTACAATACCTTATGACTCTGTGGACATCCTTCATTCCCATGCCCCCATTGCCTAAGAGTTATTCCTTGGTACAGCAAGGAACTATGGCGTCTGTTTAAGTGCCATGGTGTCAGTCAAAATACTCAGACCTGAACTGGAGATGGGGTTCAGCTGACAGAGTTATGGCCTCTCACATGTGGGGCCCTGGTTTAATAACTGGCACCATCTAAAACTGGTTGTAACAGAGCATACTTGATATCCCAATCAAAATCATCCTTGGCTACATAGAGAGACCAGCTGGAGCTACATGAAAGTCTAAGAAAAAAAAAACAAACCAACAATAAAATTCCTCAAATCTCACTAAGTTAGGATATTTTGAAGTATATTTTCAGCTACCAAATGATGAGCTAGGATTTAAACCAAGGCAGATAGACTACAGTGAAACTTCTACAACTGTGGGCTCCTTATCCATGGGTTCTACATTCATGGACCTAACCAAATGAAAATGAAAAATGCGTTTTAAAACCACAACTGCAGCCGGGCAGTGGTGGTGCATGCCTCTAATCCCAGCACTCGGGAGGCAGAGGCAGGTGGATCTTTGTGAGTTCGAGACCAGCCTGGTCTACAAGAGCTAATTTCAGGACAGGCTCCAAAGCCACAGAGAAACCCTGTCTTGAAAAACCAAAAAAAAAAAAAAAAAAAAAGACCCACAACTGCATACAGCGAACATGTGTGGTCTCTTCTTGCTGTCACTAGGCTTTGAATATTTGCGTGAGATGCGACATTTACATTACTTTATGTCCTGGAAGTGATTTAGAGATAGATGTTGTATGCAGGAGGTTATGTGCTCCGTTTTTACATGAGAGCATGCCATTTTACCCTGGCACCATGAGTCTTGGTACCTCTAGGGCATCCTGGTGGCACTTGCAGAGATATCAAAGGACAACCTTGGCAAAAGCAAAGGTCAAAAGAAATGGATTGTAGAAGATACTAGAAGTACTAAACTGATTTTTTTTTTTAAGTCTTAAAATGACCATCTGATCAATGACTTAAAATGTCAAAACCCACAGGTCAAACAGCAACTAGAAAATAAGAAAACCACTTCACGGTCTTCCTGACTGAGTGTGGGAGAAGATGGTCCAACTTCGCACGCCTAGTCTTTCTGGGCCTGAAAAGAGTCTGAGATTAAATTTCCTGACAGGATTGATAACCCATGGCAGCACCTTGATAGAAATGTATTAGAGGATGGGGAAAAAAAAGAACAATTGAAAGCAAAATGCAAATGCCCAGAAGATGTGCTTAAACTAAAGAATCAGCAATAAAATCTCAGGGCTGGAAACGCTAAGCTTTAGTTACAGCAAAGAATTTACATACTTCCTACCAACCCTCAAATCTGCATCTATAAATGCACTAAAATGCATTATGCAGACATGCTAATGAAAATCTATATCCCATAATTTGCAACCTGCTGGCTCTGTTATGCCAAGTGCATGTTAAACAAGGCATTCTTCAACCTAATTGCTTGCCATCTCTCCGGGCTCTAATTGGGTTAGGAAAATACCTCTTTCTATCTCTCTCACGCACACCCCGATCACTTGGCTTTCTGCTGCAAGCGCATCAGTAAAACAAAACAAAACAGCAGATGACTCTCCCTTTTGCTCCACGCTGGGGAATTGCCAGTGCAAGCGTAATGGGGGCTGATAAGCGTTTTCCCCTGTGGAACTCCTGGTCAGATGTCGGGTTTCTTAGCTGTTTCCAGGTTTAAGATTGCAAATCACAACAACCTGGCACACAGAGATAAATATTTAAGGCAGAGTTCTCAACCAAAGACACCCCACCTGGCCCTGGTTCATCCCAAGGGACATTTAGAAATGCCTGGTGATATTTTTGGATGTATTAGCACATAGGAAATGGAATCTGTGGTAGTCTGAATTGCTATGGCCCCCATAGATTCATCTTGTCTTTGAATGCCTGGCCCATACGGAGTGGCACTACTAGGAGGTGTGGCCTTGTTGGAGAAAGTAAGTCACTGTGGGAGGTGGGCTTTGAGGTCTCATACATGCTCAAGCTATGCCCCGTGTGGGACACAGTCTCCTCCTGCCACCTGCGTATCAAGATGTAGAACTCTCTGCTCCCTCTCCAGCACCATGTCTGCCTGCATGCTGCCATGTCCTGCCGTGATGATAATGGACCAAACCTGTGAAAATGTAAGACAGCCACGATTTAAGGTTTTATAAGAGTTGCCATGGTCATGCTGTCTGTCCACAGCAATAGAAACCTCAACTAAGACAGACTCCAATACTGCTGACACCTGACATAGGATGTTTATCACAGCTCCTCCAACAAATAAGAATAGGTATTCTCCCTAAATGTTAGTGTGGCTATACTTGAAAGACCCTGGTCTAGGACTGTATGAAAGGGCCAGGAGGATCCTGGTGAGATGGCCAGTGGCTAGGAGCACCTGCTGCACAAGTCTAAGGACCTGAGTTCAAATCCTCAGCAACCAGCTAAAAATGTAGATGTCAAATCCAAAGAGATTCATTCCACTGGAGGAAAAACTGCCTGGCACCATAGAACTGGTCCAAACAACTGTGGCTAGGGAGGTCACAGGGCCTATTAGGAAATCTTCTATGGATGGCTCACCAAATTGATAGACTGCCTTTAACTATTTATGTTTATAACCATAGACTAGTGAGGCCCTCATCCTTGTCCAGAGAAGCCTCTTTTGGCAGGCAGTGATGGTCAAAGCAGGGACCATGACTGGTCAAAGGGCTGAGTAAGAGACTCCTAAATGTTCGGCCCCATGGAGAACATCCTTGGTCCCCAAGGAGCATCATAGAAGAGGAGGTGGAAGGACTAGGGAAGCCAAAAGATGGGGAGGATTTCAGTGGGGCACTGCTTCCTGGATAAGACATGGCTGGTTTTGATGTCCACTTGATATAAGCTAGAGTCCTTCGGGAAGAGGAGACTCCCCGTGAGAAAACGCCCCAACCGAAATAGTCAGCGGGCAAATCTTAATGACTGATGTGGAAGGCCCCAGCTGACTGCAGGTAGTACTACCTCTGGGCAGCTGCCATAAGAAAGCAAAGATAAGTAAACCACAGTGAGCAGGCCAGTAAGCAGCGCTCCTCCTCAGCCTCTACCTCGGCTCCTGCCTCAGCTTCCTGCCCTGACCTCCTTTGATAAGGGACTGTAACTGTTAGCTGAAAGAAACCTTCTCCTCCACCAGTTGCTTTTGGTCATGATGTTTGGTCACAGCAGTAGGACGCCTAACCCAGACAGTGGCTGTCGCGGCTGTGAGCACAGAACAGCCGTGACTGCTGCATGGGAGTGGGAAGAGGGTCAAGGAAGAACAGTGAACAGTGACTGTTATCTCAGGGCATTGCACAGAAGGGGAATATTGAGAAAAATTTAAAGTTAGTAACTTAAAAAGCCTAAATAAATAATGTGGGGCATAGCTATACACACGCCTACAAACTCCAATGCTGTCAGGGCAGAGACAGGTGGCTGGGACCTGCTGGCCACTAGCTTAGCTCCCAGTTCAATGAGAAACCTTATCTCAAGGGAATAAGGTGAAGAGCAATCGATTAAGATACTGATCTTAAGTGTGCAGGTGCATACTCCTACACACAAACCCGCACACATAGACAATAAATAAATAAATAAATAAATCAAGTAAACTTAGCAAAACATAATGATTGTACCCTTGTGCATGAAAAGCCAGTTTTACATCTGATGGCTCAGTGGGTAAATGTACCTGCTGCCAAGCCTGCTAACATGTGTTAGACCCTGGACCCCACATGGTTAAAGGATAGGACTGACTGTCTGCAAGTTGCCTTCTGACCTCCATAATCCTACCCTAGCATATATGTATACATGCGCACACAGGGAGGCATAGGCACAGAGACACAGACACAGGTACACACACAGGTACACACATGTGCACACATACAAGCACAGACACAGGTACACACACATATACAGGATCTGACACACAAACATACACACACACAGGCACACACATACACAGATACATGCTTACATAAAAAATAAAACAAAATTAATTTTTTCCCTTCAGATGTTTTTGGTTGTTTGGTTTGGTCTTTTTTTATCTGTTTGTTTCTCTTATGTTTGATATTGTTTTTCAAGACAGGATTTCCTTGTAGAGCCTTAGATATCCTGGAACTAGCTCTGTACACCAGGATGGCATTGAACTCAGAGCTTCTCAGGTCTCTGCCTTCTGAGTGCTGGGACTAAAGGTGTGTACCACTACCACCTGGCTGTTTGGCTATGTATTGTGATTACACCCACCTCCTCTCCAACTCCTCCCAGACCTGCATCCCCTTTCCTACCCTCCCAACATTATGTTTTTTTTTTAAATAATCAAGCACACTATATGCTTCCCTTACATTCTTGGACGTATAGTTTCCACTGGAGTGTGCATTATAGTGATACATTATTTGTGATCTAACAAATAACTCTTACCTGAAGACCAGAGTGCAGAGTTAAGCCACTAGTTAGCCATAGAGGCCTTTAATCCCAGCACTCGGGAGGCAGAGGCAGGTGGATCTCTGAGAGTTGAAGTCCACCCTGGACTATATGAGACTGAATCTGCCTACGAGAGAAACAAAGCTCACACAAAAGTGATTCCACCACTTGAGATCACACACCTTTGATCCCAGTGCTAGGGAGGTGAAGACAGGAATGATATGGCTGGGTAGAGAGAGGAATATAAGGTGGGGGGAGCTCAGATGCCGTCTGAGGTTTCATAGAGACAAGAGCACCACTTTAGTCTGAGTTTTGGTAGAGGTAAGGACTCTAGCTTCTCTGATCTTTCAGCATTCGCCCCAATATCTGGATCCAGGTTTTTATAATTAAGAACAATTAGAATTCATGTTATAGTGTTCACCAGAAAGAGAATTCTATTTAAATAGATAGCTGCTCCAGTGAGTCAAGTATAAACTGTGGCCACTTTATATGTTATCCAGGACTGATTTCCACCTGTGCCCTGACTTGTGAACCACAGCCCCAGAGATCCTGCCATTATCACGTGGAAGGGTATAACTGACCCATGCCCAAATATTATAAATCAGAAATCCAAGTCAGGGTGAGAGTAACTGTTCATATCTACCAACAACAGCACCAATCACTGAAGGTGTGACAACCTAAGTCACGCATGGTGGATTCAATCTCAAAACCAAAAGGCAGAAATGCCAAAGATGAGTAAAAGGCACAAGAGTCCTGAGTGTGATGGAGCCAATGTGCAGGACTGTTTGGGGCAGTGAGTGTGTCAGCAATGTCTAGGACACATAATTTATACATGTATATATGCATAGTCATGATGGACAGCGTGAACAATAGATTCTACATAACAGAAGATCATAATCACCCAGTGGTGTCCTCTCCATTCTATTTTCTGTATGTATACACTCTGTGATCACAAGGATATAATCACTTCGAAAAGTAGCTCTCACAACATGCCTCCATATTAAAGCAACATGTGGTTTCATACAAACATACATACACATACACACACCTTATTACCTCTGTCTAGCTCTGCTCAGTCAAGTCTCGGAACTTGCCACCCATCTCTGAAGGTTCTCACTCTTGTCCCTATGATCTCTGTCCTTTCTCTTCGATGCCCATAAGCCACCACTCCTGAACTCCTTCTGCTGATGGTAGGCTGGAGAAGGCTACCCTTGACTTGTCTCAGTCTCTAGACCTACACCTGGACAAGGACAATCTCAATTATTCTAAATACAGAAGCTGGTGAGCACCTCTGCTGTGCAGTTCACAGGGTTAATGGTCCTTTATTCCACACAAGCTTTTCTAGTTCATCTACGTCCTCATTACTGTTTTCTGCACAGACCTTGACCATCTGTCCCAGTCAGACACTAGGCAGTGGTGACATACTGAGGCTCAGAGGCACCTTGGTCTCACTGCTGAGGATCACCATGCTTTAAACATTAATAGAAATAAAAATTGTGGAAATGTCAAGTGAAAATTGTGGGAAGGAGTCCGCATCTCTGAAAAGTTACCAGGATATCAGAATGCTGCTCCTCTGTAGCCCAGCGATACATATAAACGTGTGTCCACATCCTCCCGCGAATATCAAAAGAATCCACACGGCAGTGTGAATTTTATAATATTAATTTCAAAAGGGGGACACTACTTAAGAGTCTTTTTTCTGATTTACTAATTCAAGAACCTTATTAGTACCCATAATTGGCTAACTCCCCACAGCCTGTCACTGGGAGCTTTGCATTCCTCTCACAGTGAGCACATCGACGGGGCAAATGGTGGTCAGCTTTTCTTCCCAAATTATCAAGCCGGGTTCTCCCTCATGTTACCTGTTTTGGAAGATGGTACTTACATCATACGATTGGGGTCCACCCTCCAACGTTCTCCATTTCTCAATAATTCCCTTCATACCTCGTCAGTTGCCTTCTGTAGCTCATTCTATTTTGAAAGTGTTTGCATAATTTATCCTTCTCTCTCCAGAAGTTTGGCCATCTACTCTTTCATTAACGAAATGTACTGCATGTCCACAGTATTCAGCAGCTAAGGTATTTGGAAAAATATGAGGACACCCAAAATAAATACTTACTTTGTGTCTACAGTGTAGGAGAATCTGATGTGACAACTGCTGAGATATTAATTTATTTCTGATGAAAGAGGTAGCATAACATGGAGAACAGTGGCAAGACCAGCTTCAGACCAAGATTTTGAGATGATCACTGTATCTGCTCCATTGTAGTACAAAGAGGACAAAGGCAGAAACTAAAATACAAATAAAAATGAGAGTCCCAGTATGTTACAACATAAATATAGTATCAGTGTGACATTTGCATTAAGATGTGTTGAAACAGATTTGGTTACACCGTGTAAAAAAAGTCAATGTGATTTGTTTAATAAAAAGCTAAATGTCCAATAACTAGACAGATGTATAAGAGGTACTTCAGCTTCAGAGCAGAGAGAGAACTCTGGGAAGAAGAAAGAGTCGCCAGCCAGACGAAGTAGGAAGCAAAATCATCAGTACAGAGAAAAGGTAACCAAGTCATGTAAAATAAACACAGATTATAAGATACGGCTTAACTTAAGTTATAAGAGCTATTTAAGAACAAGCCTAAACTAAGGTCAAGATTTTATAATTAATGATAAGTCTCTATGTCATTTTTGTGAGCTGGTGACTCAAAGAAAAATCCATCTACAAAGATGTGAAGGTTAGAATTTTCTACATAGATGTGTTGGAGGGAAAACATTTCAGACTAAAGCAACAGTTAATTCAAATCTCTGGAGCAAAGACATTCTAGCACACAAGAAAGACGGCAACAGGGTACCATATCTGGAACTGGATAGTGTACAGAGAATCCCAGATATAAAATAGAGATCAAAGGCTCAGACCATTATGTGTGCTGTGCTTTTTATTGTGAGTAACATTGCTATCTCTCAGTTGGCTGGATGATTAGTTTTCTCTGTCTGTCCAAAAATTATCTATCAGTGGGCAAAGGGTGTCTTCCTTGGAGTTGGCAATTCAAGGACCTTGAGAACCAAGGACTCTTGGGCTTGACTAACAGAGCCAGAGACATTCATTCCTATGTTCTGAAAACTGGACAGAGGTATATGCTTCCTGTCTTTAAGCAGCTCTAGATGTTCAGGTTGAAGGCCCATTTTTCTGGGTATTCTGTCAGCAGCTCTGCACTGGGAGGTTAGGGGTTCGCAGGCCACAGCAGAAGCTTACATTGGCATCACCAAGCCGTGGTGAGAGCTGTGGTCTCCAAGTCTTGAATGTTGGTACCCCTGACTTCCATCATAAGCTAGGATTAGAGCTCTTGGGCCACAGGTATCAGGATGCTGGGCCCTTAGGATCTGGTACCTCCCTAGATGTCTTCTACTCACAGAGCCCTGACTTTATCCAATTAATATGGTCTCCAGTTGCAGGCATTTTCCTGCAAGTGACAGAACTTCATTCTTCTTTAAATCCAGATCTTGTGTTTTGCATAAGAGTTCTCCATGTAGCTCAGGCTAGGCCTTGAACTCAGTGCCCTCCTAACCTTGCCTCTGAAGTACTAGGTAAGAGGTAGGACTGGAGACATGGACCATCACACTTGACTTTCCAAAGAAATTTCATCTTCCATAGCACCAACAACTACCCCAATGTTAGTAATTACAGCTTGCATGGAGAGCCACCTCTGAACTGCAGGTCCCTGTACACAGCTCAGTGCTCATAATCTCTAGTGGAGGGCTGCATGCTGTGCTGGTTTTATCGCAACCAAGGTCAGAGGACAATTCCTCTCCACATCCTTGTCCGGCCTTGACGCCTTTTTTGCTATTTATGTGAATGGCAGCTGAATCTTAACTGTTAATAAACCACCAAGACAAGTGTGCATATGCAAATACATGTGTGCTTGTGTGCGTACACATGTGTATACATGAGGGTGCATACCTTTGAATGCATATGTGAAGGTGCTATGCACTTGCCTTATTTTTATTTTAAACAAGATCTCTCGCTGAAGCCGAAGCTCACTGTTTTCTCTCCACTGGCTAGTCAGCAAGCTCCAGACTTGGGCCACCACGCCCAGAATTTACAGGGTGCTGGGCAAAAAAAAAAAAAAAAAAAAACAGCGAGCACTTTATCCACTGAGCCATCTCCTGATTCCCCATCCTTGTTATTTTTATTGTCTGATACCATCTCATTCTCAAGTGCTATTGATTTTTCGTCTTCTAAACAAACTTGAACTCTCTCCAGATAGCCCCCGCTCTACTGTCAATAACCTAGTGAAAGCTCCCAGTGGCTCTTGCTTGGATTGCTGACATTAAGTGATGCCGGCTGAAGCCATTAACGGGCTGGCTGTAGAGAGATTCTCAGCAGCACTCCAAGTGTCCTGCAAGATCCCCAAAGCTGATGCGCGCCATCTGCAGCCTGTCGGTTTCTCCATTCTCTTTCTGATTATCTCTTCAAGGTGGCCTCTGACCTAACTCATACTGCCTTGGATTCGGTTTTCTAAACATGCCCTAGTCTATTCAGCCACGGGGCCTTGCCACAGTCAGAACCAATAAATCGGAGTCGCTTTCCTGTGTGCTGCATTGAAGACCAATATTCTTTTCCTCCACAATGCGCATCGCATTCTCTTGTTACTTAATTATTGGTGTGAATATTTACACATTAGTCTATATTCTTCCACTGCTGTATATAAATTCATTTTCCATCAGGACAAGCTCCACACTCATTTTACGAAAGAAAAAATAATAAACTTGTGAAGCATCAGGTCATAGTAAGGGATAAATGCATTCATAAGTGGATAAGGGAAAGAAGCAAGGAGGTAGCAATCTAACCTTGGTCGAATTGTGTGGCATCCAAGGCTTACACATCTAGATACAGAGTTGCCACAAATATAAATGAGAAAGGGCCGTTAAAGCACCTATGTGCAGTGTTCCGCTAATATGGGCATTCGACTGGTGGTGTTTGCTCTTTCCTTTTTCTCTTTCAAGGTTCTGGAACAGAGCTGGAGGCAGACGCTGTCGGCACAGTTGCAAACTGTAGCCTCTGCACGAAGACCTCATAAGCCTGACTTCCACAACACCTACTTTTCCAGTGGAGGCCATGCTAATTGGATTGTTCATCACTTTTATTTCAATGCTGTTTTTAACAATTCTCTTAAGCAAGCAGTCTCCAGAACAGAAGCGTACTCCAAAAGATTATCCAGTGTCAAGGTATAAAGGAGGTATAGATGACTGGTCTAGGATAAGGCCAGTTGTGTATTAGCACCCAGTATTTAGATTTCAATACTCATACCCAACACATGCCCCGAGCAGGAGAAAACAATAAATGGCGGGTGACCACATTCTAGGGAGTGCATTTTCAGAGCATTGAGTACGAAGCTGGAGAGTCACTACATGACTCTTCTTTCCAGAACTTCTGGCAATTGTTAGGGAAACGAAGCAGCATCTTAGCAAGAATTATGGATGCGGCCTTGGCTCACTAAATAGCCAAGGAGGCCTGAGGACCAGGAGGTGTGCATTAGAGGCGTGCCCAAAGACCAGAAGAGACAAAGACAACAACGGGCAGGGTGGAAGCTTTTCACTAATGTTTGCTTCCTGGGTGGGACTTACGTAGTAGCTCTGGGATGCATGGGGCTGTACTCCATCCATCCCTATCCACTGGCCAGAGCTAGTCAGGCAAGCGAGTGTGTGACTAGGCGGTCTGAAGACATGCCTGCTTTCAGCCGGCAGGCATAACGCTGCAGCTGAGGTTAACTGAGGGAATGTGAAATGCCTCACCTCCCATTTCCCCAGTGACCACTCACTCAATCAACAAGAAGGCATGAAGAGGTTGGGCAATCCCCACCGACTTGTCAAGTTTGTCGGTTCACACAGAATGTTAAGCAAATACAGATGAGGTTTTTATGACCAAGAGAAAAGATTTGAAAGTAGGGAAGGGCTATTCTTACGACTTACATAGCTATCCTCTTTTTAAAAGTTAAAGAATTAGAAAAGCAAAAATTCATATCAACAATTTATACTGAGAAGATAGGTCAGTTATAATAAGAAGAACATAATAATTTACAAGGTTCTAGAACTCAAGAGTGGTGTCCATTAGGAGACTGCAGTTTTCTGAAATAAAAACATGTGTTTATATGACTATCAGTTTATCCAGCCCCCAGTTTTATATACTTTTCTATACTTTTCTTCCTTTTTTCTAAGTTCTCTCTTGCATAAAATCTGATTCAATTTTATAAAACATTTTATGATGGGAATTCTCAATCTGGTGGAAAAGTAGAATAAAGGAATAAATCTTATTGCTACTCATAATTGCAAACAGCTTGCGGTCTTGCTTTATCTTCCCTGCTGACATTTTCTATTAGAGCATTTATTTTGAGACCCGTTTTCATGGAGCCTAAGCTGACCTCAAAAACGCTATGTATCTGAGGAAGACCTTGAGCTCTTGCTCTCCCTGTGACCATATCCAGAAAATTCTCATATTTTATTACTTTTAATTATTTATTTATTTGTGTGTG
>JAQHUG010000073.1:5981433-5994883 GCA_028555095.1 Dicrostonyx torquatus
ACAGGGCAGGCTACCCTGCCCTCTCTTAAGGTAGCAGGGGGAGGGAGGAGGGGTAGTGGGTGGGCGGGGGTGGAAAGGTATTGGGAGAGTGGGGGGGGCTGGGATAAGGGGAGAAAGTGTAAATTTTTGAATGAAAAAAAATTATAAAAAAGAAAATGTTTGCGTAAGATCTGGCCATATTCAAGCCTGTAAGGCATTTTCTCATTTAGTGATCATTGCGGGAGGGCCCAGCCCATTGTGGGTATCTCATCCCTGAGCTGGTGGTCCTGGCTCTATTAGAAGGGAGGCTGAGAAAAGCATGAGAAGCAGGCCAGTATGCAGTGTCCCTCCTGAGTCACTGCACCCGCTCCTACCTCCAGTTCCTGCCTGTCTGAGTTCCTGTCCTGCCTTCCTTCCATGATAGACTATGATGTGGAGGTATAAGCCAAATAAACTCTTTTCCTTTCAAGTGGTTTTGGTCACGATGTTTCATCACAGTAGAAATCCTAACTCTGACAATGGGTGTGCTGGTGTCAGAAATCATTAGAAGAGGGTATTGGATGCCCTGGAGCTGGAATTTCAGGCAATTGCGAGCTGTCTGCTATGGGTGCTAAAAACCAAACTCACGTCCTCTGAAAGAACAGCATCTGCTCTTAACCACTGAGCCACCTCTCCAGCCCCTAGTCATGGAACATTCTTTAACTGTTAGACATATCATTATTTCACCCTTCCAGAAGTTAATAAGTAGTTATAATAATAATATAAGTGTTATAATATATAATAATAAAGGCATTAGCAAAATTACAGGTATGTGTCGTAAGCACAGCTATCAAAATCAGCATATTAATGTATAATCTAATTCACAACTCATGTACCAATTATCCAATTATCCTCAGAATTGTCTGCTTACAAACTGTCTTGTGCTGACCAGAATTAAACAAAGTATAGCATGCTACCTTTGAGTGTTAGGCCTCTTTCGTATAGCTTAGTTCTAAAATAGAAAACATTCATTTTCAAACCTTCTGTGTATTTAGGCTATTTTTAATTTAATTATAATAATTTACTTAACTATTAAAGGGCTAACACTTAAATCTGACATTTTATAGTTTGGCTTCTGGTTGTTTCCCCCTTTAGTGTGATTTGTATGTTCAGGGAGATTCCATTGAGGGAAACTAATTTTTCCCTTTGCAGGTGGTCGCCAATTGGAACTAGCTTCTTGGTTAAGGATGGGATGCTGTGTCTACTTCTCCTTCTCTCTGCTTGCCTTTCTCAGCTCTTGAACCCAGACTGACTTGAATCCATACAAGCCCCGTGTGTGCTGCCACGGTCTCTGTGCGTTCATTTCTGTATCAGTCTCACTGAAAGACACTGCTTCTTTGAGTCATTCCTCCGCTATGGCTTTTGCAATCTTTCAGCCTCCTCTTCCATATAGCTCTCTGAGCCCTGGGGGAAAGGTTTAATGAAGACATGCCATTAATTTGAGTATTGGGTGGAATCCTAATCCTTATTTCAAGCATTAAACATGACTTATAACTCAAGAGAATAATGATCGTGTTTTGTGCCCACCCATTTTGGCTGCTTCTCTTGCTCCTCGTTTTCTTTTCTGATTTATCAAGCTTCTTCTATCATTTTCCTCTCTATCAGAAGAACTTCTACTAACAAATCTCTAATGCCCATGGGCTGGCAGATTAATGTTGTGACAATGGCCAAAAGCTTCGGATTTCATGCAGTCTCCATAAAAATTCCAAAGATGTTTTTTCTCAGAAGTAGAAAACAAAAGCCTAAATTTCCACGGAAGTAAAATATAAAGAGCCAGTGAAGAGTCAACACAATGCTGAGCTTACAGAACAATGCCGGGGGTATCACTCTACCAGATTTCCAGCCATAGTATAGAGTCACAGTAACAAAGAAGAGCAAAATACTGAAAATGCTGGCAGAGAACAGTGGCTCCCCAGAGAAACCCAGACAGTCATAGACACCTAATGTTTGTCAGGGACGCCAAATATCTACATTGGAGCAAGGCTGACAGAAGCAGTGATGGAATTTTATTTTCAGAATTTAGTTGCTTCTTCTGATCATGTATGGTACTGACATGGTCAAAAGGTTGAGAACTACCTAGTGTAATGGTTGATCAGGCTGTGCATTCTGGGAAATACAGCTTTCTCTCAAGGACCGGGGAACCAATACCCACTTGACATGCCTTCCTATGGAATATTGCCAGTGTATTTCTGCTGCATTTCAAAATCTAACTTTTAAAACTAGAAGAGTAATGGTATGAGATCTAACCACTCCCTCATTCTCTAACTCATTAATTCTATAAACTCTGACAATGGGGGCTGACTGAGAAGCCAATGATAATGGCAATGGGATTTGTTTATACTTCATGTAATGGCTTTTTGAGATCCTAGTCTGTTTGGATTCATATCTTCCTAGGCCTGGATGGAGGGGGGAGGGCCTTGGACTTCCCACAGGGCAGAGTACCCTGCCCTCTCTTAGGACTGGAGGGGGAGGGAGGGAGGGAGTGGGGGAGAAAGAGGGAAATGGAAGGAGGGGAGGAAGTGGAAATTTTGAATGGTATTATTTACAAAGCAATAAAAGTTTTAAAAAGTAATAAAGTCACATTACTATTTGTAATACATGAGATTGACAACAAATAAAATTAATATTTACTAAGCATGTTTCAGATTTTAGATATCATAGTATTTCTATAATTTCATTTAAATATCAAACCAATCTCTTTCTAGGAATTCAGGTCACCATCTGAGATATAAGAAGGGGGCCAGAGTGGAACAATAACAATGTCCCACGTCTACTGAGGACGTGAACAAGGAGTCAAACCTAAGACAACTTTTGTAGCTGCAGCTTCTACATCCTCCAATCCTATTGGTGGCAGATGTGGGTAAGCTGGGTGACACGAGGCAGGGAATCAGTCACATGCAGTGTTTGTCAGTTCTAAGCAGGAGGACAGACAGCAACGTGATGTGCAGTTCTACTTCGTATGTATGAATGGAATCCTTGAATTTTTATTTTTGAAGTTACAAGTGAAAAAGAATGAGACTGAACTAACTTCAAGCTTCAAACACAGTATTCCCAAGACTATTTTAGTTTCTAAGACCAGATACACCAGTGTACTTTGCCAAAATATTTTGGTTGAAAAGACCTAAATAAAAATATGAATATAAGGGAGGTGTGGAGGTGGTTTGGTTGATTATGTGCTTGCTAAGCCGACATGAGGACCTGAGTTTAGATTCCCAGCACCCAAACAAATGCAAAAGATTCCTATGAAAATCTGTAACGTCAGTGCTGGGGTGGGGTTGGAGACAAATGAATCCATCAGCTTAGAGACCATCCAGCCCTGA
Source organism: Dicrostonyx torquatus (assembly GCA_028555095.1). NCBI lineage: Eukaryota > Metazoa > Chordata > Mammalia > Rodentia > Cricetidae > Dicrostonyx > Dicrostonyx torquatus. The sequence continues at coordinate 5,984,772 of JAQHUG010000073.1, forward strand.
TGGCTCCATGAGCTTCAGGTTCAGTGAGATACATACATATTTTATTGAGACATTTTACATCTATATGCATCAAAGATATTGGCCTATAGCTTTCTATTTTTCTTTCTTTTTCTTTTCAGACTTTTGTGTAGTTTTGATATCAGGATAATAGTAGCATTGTAAAAAATATTTGACAATCACATACTGGTTAAGTATATTTAAAAACTGATGCTGGATATATTCAACAAACTGGATAGCTAAATGGAAAAGAATAAAAACAGACACATAATCTATCATCTTCCACAAAAATTAACTCCATATTGATCAAGGACCTCCACATTTGACCAGATACCCTCAATATTATAGAAGAGAAAGTAGAGAATTTACCTGAGCTGATTGGCACAGGAAAGAACTTTCTGAAGATCATAGCACAGGCATTAAGACAAAAAATTTAAAAAGTGGAATCTCATGAAGTCAAAAATAATAAAGCAAATGGCAGTCATGAAAACAAAGTTTCAGAGTAAAGAATGGGAAAGCCTTAACTAATTATACATCTAACAGAGGTTTAGTATTTAAAACAGAGAACTTAGAAACAGAAACTGAACATTAAAAAAAGTGAATAAGCCAATTTAAAAATGGAATATAGAACTAGAGTTCTCAGATGTTGAAACATAAACGACTAAGAAACACTTAAGATTTTTCAATATCTTTAGTCATCAGGGAAATGAAAGCTAAAATTGCTGGTAGATTTTATCTTACCCTAATCAGAAAAGCCATCGTTGATAAAAAGCTAAGCACAGAAGACGCTACAACAGATGCAAGGAGAGTGGAAGTCATATCCATTGCTAGTGGGAATGCAAACTGGTACTCACTATGGAGGTCAATGTAGAGATTCCTCGAAAAGCTGAAAATAGATCTATTTATGTCACTCTTGGGCATATACCAAAGGAGTCTACCTCGTACTACAAAGATGCTTCCTCATCTATGTTTCTTGCTGCTCTAGTCACCATGGCCAGAAGTTGGGAGCAGCCTAGATGTCCATGAACTGATGAATGAAAACTGAAAACGTGGTACATTTCACAATCGGTATTATTACGATGTGAGAAAAAATGAAATTATTAAAGGTAAGTGGATGTAGCTATAAAAATGTCAATCTGAGGGAGGTAAACCAAACCTAGAGAGACAGCCATCACATATTTTATCTTACAGGTAGATATTAGCTTTTAACCTCTAGCTATGCGTGTTTCATTTAGAATAACAAGTATTACTCAGTTGTTAAAAACAAGGACCCTAGGAAAATTGAAGGTAATGGATGGAGCTAGAAAAAAAATCATCCTGAGTGAGGTAACCCAGGCTGAGAAAGACAAACATAGCATGTACTCATTCATAAGTAGATATTAGCTGAAAATAAAGGATAGCTATGCTACAATCCACAGACCCAGAGATACGAGGTAAAAATCAGTTTTCTCCGGTGGAATGACACTGAGTCTATCAACCACAAGGCAGGGCAGGCCCCATGTCCACGAGTATTTGGCCAACACAAAATAAATTCCACATTTTTGTGTTCATGTTTCCTTTGATAATTTTTTTGTCATTTGATGTTGCTGTTTTAAGAAGGTTTTTTATTTATTTGTTTGTTTTTGAGATGAAAGAGAGAACATGAAGTTGGGTGGGTAGATTCTAGGAGGAATTGGGGAAAGAACATGCTTATCAGTTGTATGAGATTTCTGATGGAGGTTTTAGTCTTATGTACAGAATTATATCATCTTCCAATAAATATACTTTAATTTTCCCTTTCCTACTCATACTTGTTGATGTTCTTCACTTGTGCTATTGCTTTAGCCAAAGCTTCAAGAGCTGCACTGAACAGGATGGAAGGAATAGATACGCTTCCTCAGTGGCTGGTTTTCATGGTGCTGGAGGGTGCCAGTTTCACCCAGATGTGAACACTGTGAGCAGAAATGACAACTGGCCTGACAAGACATGCCAACTTGTACACAAATGGTCTGGATGTTATGGGAGCAACCACGCCCTTTCTGAGTGGGTTTAAGTTCTACTCCATAGGATGAAAGCCATACTGCTATTCAAACCAAGAACTGGTGGCTAGAGGAGTTTTAGACCAAAGGGAGAATCTACTATACTTGTTCTGCTAAATTAATATACCACTAAACTGACTCCTTCTTGCTATACCCAGAGATTAGTGCACTTCTCAATTCTCCTCAGATAATCTTCTGACAGTAGGTTATTATAATCACAAAGACTTGTACATAACTGGCCAAGGGTCAGAGAATGAGTGTGAAGTGCTTAATCCTAAATGAGCCGTCTCTATCACACGTCCCTACAAGGAGGTGGAAAGACTCAGACTGTAGACACATACAAGGAAATGATGCTTTGTGACACAGTAGGGCAATTGTACAAACAAACTCACAGCTGTTGTGACAGCAAGCATGAGACCTGAACAAGAGTAAGTCAGACAAAATCCAAGCATGCAGTGGGGAGATGGGCCCAGGGCCCACCCGTGGCTGAGCAACTCTTGGCAACTGGCAGCTGCCTGGAGAGGGAGAGTCAGTTCTCTTTAAAGGTGTCACCCTTGGTAGGCCAGGCACACCCCAGGGGTCAGACCTGTGCCCAAAAGTATTTGTATCCAGCACAAATTAGATTTACTGGCTTAGAAAAGAAAATGACTGTAGGTGGGTTAGGAGATAGAAGTGGGTATGGGAAGGATGGGGAAGGGATATGATTAGAATACGTTGCACAAAATTCTCAAAGAATTTTTAAAATACTTTTTAAATTACTTAGATTTCTAAATCTTGGTCACTTTTTCTCCATTTTTACCCAATTCTTTAATGCTTATGTGTTCATGATCAAATAAACGTGCTAATTTTCTTAAGACAGAGCACAGAGTAAGGCAGAATCCTAATAGGGGGATGTAGTGCCTTTGGCTGAGGGATTGTGTGTAAATACCATGTATTAGCTAGCATTAATTTATTTTGACCAATTGAATAAGTTGAAAAGAAAATGTTTTATTTATTTGAATGATCATGTGTTAATCTTACTCTGGAAAAATACTGTCATGCAGTCCAACAATACAGAAATGTGCTCTCCCAGCTCCCTGGTGTCATGAGGCCCCAGGTGGGGGATAGGTGCAGCTCTGCCCCAGAACACTTGCCCTGGGTGGGCAGAGATCGGCTCGTAGGGTCAGGCACCATTATGATGAGCAAGTTTACGGACCGGGAAATGGGAGAGAGAGAGGGATAAAGGCTCATGTGCTGGGAGAGGGACCAATCTGAAGAGCTGAGGACAGTGACTGACATGGGTGGCCTGCTGCCATCTGGGAACATGGTGATGTCTGGGCCCATGAACCTTATGCAGCCGTGGTTGTCTTTGCGGATGTCCATGGCTCCTGTTACCACCAAGGGCCCTGAGGATGCCCGTAAGCTGGGCCACCACCTGTGACCGTGTCAGTGTCCTAGGATTGTGCCCCCACAGGCATCATGCCATTCTAAGAGGCCTGCACTGTCACCTGAGTTCATAGTGATGTCAGATCCCTGACTGCTGCCAAGGGTTATGTCTGGGACCATGGTTCTGCTGTAGCCCGTATCAACTGCTGGGTTGATGCCAGCATTTCCTGCTGACACAGAGGACACAGTCTGGGTCACACATGAAAAGAGCAAAAGCTCCGCGCTCAGACATTTGCTCTGTGCTAGGGTGCAGGTGAGCTGGCCTTAAAGGCGTGACAGTGGGAGAGCTAGTCCTATTATCTGTCTGTCAGATGGTGCCATGGGTGAGGGACAGATGCTCCGTTCATCCTTCACCACCTTCTGCAAGCAGGGAAGCTGGTCACCCGGGATCATGAGTGTGGGAGAGCTGACCCTGTCCCCTGTTGAGCAACATAATAGATCTGACCCTGTTGATGAGGGTTGTTGGAACAGATGATCTGGCCCCATGAACATGCAGGCGATAGCTGGCTCTACCCATCATCTGCTAAATGGTGGTGTGGAGAGGAAGAGATGCCTTCCCACATCCTCTACCCCTCGCTTTCTTGGTAGGTGGGAGAGCATGCCCTGGTCTAGGTGGTGCAGTAGAGCTGACCCTGGGGAGGGGCACCGGTGAGCCAGCCCTGATCAGTAGCATTGACACCCCATTCCCGTCTGCCATGTGGTGGCATGGGTGAAGAAAAGATGCCCCCTCCCTCCCAAGAGCAGGAGAGTAGGCCCTGTACTTCACCAACTGCAGACCTGAGGGAGTCTGCCCTGAACCTTGCCTGGGCAATAGAAGAATTGGCCCTCTTGGTGTGGGTGCAAGCGAGCCATTCCCAACGACCTGAGAGCAGAACTGGTCCCTCTTCTTGCTGCCTGCTATAGAGCTTGCCCTGGTGGTGAAGATGAGGAAAAACTGGCAGACTGACCAACCCAGCTATCACCCAGGCCCAGTACCAGGGCTATTAGTTGATCCACCCCAACATCCACCCCATCCGTGAACTGCTGGAGCGTGTGAAGGGGCTGGACTGCAAGTCCAAAGCTACAGGAACTCCAAAACACAAGGCAAAAACAGGATACCTAAGAGGAGTCCCAGTGAGAACCCAGTATCTATGGGGTAGCAGAAAGCAGAGGCCTTGAGCCAGACCAATGGCTTGTTGCAATGAGCACTTCCAAGTAAAGATGTATCGACTAAAGGTGCGCTGTGCCACACTATGGTTCCCACACACAGACTGTTTTCTCTTTTTTGGTGTTGGTTTTGGTTCTGGTTTTGGTTTTCGGTCTTTGGTTTGTCTTTTAAATTTTAAATTTTATTTGATGGGGTGAGGTTGAAAGGGCAGAGGATAGATATGAAGGGACAGGAAGATGTATGGGATTGGGATGCATGATGTGAAACCCACAAAGGATTTAAAAAAAATAAAAAAAGAAAGAAAGAAATATTTTCATAAGCATTCAAGTGAAGAAAAACTTGCTTGGTGTGTTTTAACTGTTTCTCTTCAAATTTTAAATTTGAAACTGTTTGATGAAATACAGAAAAGCACAAATATGTAAATTTGACTTGTATGGCCAAAATATGAATGTTTTGCCAATTTAAAAATATTTTTCATTAAAGGCATAGGGAATTAATTAAGCATGAAGCTGAATTTTATTCCCCTTTAGTCCTATTTCTCTATTTTCTTTCCTAACACTGTGATGTAATTTTATTTGCTTTAATTACATTTATTTATTGTGTGTGTGTGTGTGTGTGTGTGTGCCAAAGTGCACATGTGGAGATCACAGGACTCCTATGGGAGTCAGTTCTCTCGTTGTGTGGGCTCAGGGGACTGAACTCAAGTCATCAGGCTTACAGCAGGCACCTTTACCTGCTAAGCCATCTTTCTCAGGGTTATGAGGCTTATAAAATATATTTAAAATATTCCCTAGAAAATTCCTAACATTGATGCTTTTATTTTACTTACTAATGCAAAAAATTCTTCAAGAGAGTAAATACTCATTTCTAATCTATCATATGTAATGATGCATTCTGTCAACTTAATGTACTTTCAAAGCCTAATTACAGTGCTTACCTGCTTGCCTCCCTCCCCACTTCCTTCCTTCCATTTTTTCCTTCCTCCCTTCATACATACCTGTTTTGATTTACTAACTTATTATTTTTACATTTATGAATTTACTTAATTTGTGTTGTCTAAGAATTCCCTTCCTGTCTTAAAAATCATACTTTCCTTTATACTTCTCCATTTGTGATATTCCCTTTACAAATCCCTGTCTGTGCATGTGCTGATCCCAAGTCTACCTAGCTTCATACCTATGATTGCAGTGCTCATTTCTCATGCATATAACTACCATTAGAGTCTGCTATGTGTTTAATTTATTGCTGTTTACTTACCAGATTTCTCTTATGGCCTAAATATGGTAAATGTTATTTTAAAAGTTAAGTATGGGCTTGAAAGAATCTAGTTTCTACATGTTGGTTGATATATATTTATATGTATAGGTTGTATATTTCTAACATTTATAACTAAATATGTATACTTTATATCAATATGACACACATTATCTATATTTTATATACATGAATATATATGTATAATAAATCTAAATATCTATATATACAGGAAATTATTCATATTTTGTTTTCAACAATTTTTCTTTATCTATATTTTGTGTCTGTCTGTCCGTCTGTGTCATGTTTCTATGAGTACACATATATGTATATCCACCAAGCCCGCGCTTTTGCCTCTGAGATCCTGGAGCAACAGGAGGCCCTGATCTAGTCCCAGCAGAAACATCTGGAGGATAAGTCTGTCTCCATCTGGTGCCCGCCCAGACTGGAAATGGGAACAGGGACCCTCTATTCCTCTAAAATCTCTGGATTGTTCCCTGGTTTTCCCTCATGTGTCTCGAGAGAGGGCTCCATGGAGTGCAGAGTGGTGTGGAGAAATAAGGGAGAATGGAAAATCTTACAAGAGGATGCCATTTCCGGCCTTCTCTTTTAGATCCATGGCCCTCAGAAAGAAGAAAGCCATTACAACGGCTCATGGTTCTCCAAAGGGTTCCATAATATGAAAAGCAAGTCTGTACTGTTAAAATTTCACGAGGTGGCACTTAGGAGAAAATGTCCTAAGAGTCTCCTTGGGGGTGTATCATAATCAATAAACATGATGGAAGCTCTGTCAAAGAGCAGGTGCTTTCCCCAAATGAGGGAGCGAGAAGAAAGAATAATGGATAATGTGGCCTCAAGGACAAATTAGTCTGGGAATGGCATCCTGGGCTTGCAAGAACGCAGGTTCTCCATTCAAGGAGTTTGCCTTGAGAGCGGGGTGGGGGTGGGGTTTCAAGGAGTCTGTAGGAAGCAAAAAGCCTGGGGAAGATGAAGGTCCCAGTTCCACTGTGGCATCTCTCAAAACATCTGGTTGCACCCTATACCAAGACACGTGCTGACAAGCAATAGCAGGCTTGTCAAACAGTTCCGTCTATCTGCTTTTCAGCTTGACTTTGACTCCTTCCACTCATTACTGGCCTGTTCAAACTTAACACTGAGACTCTCCTAGCAAAGGGTTATCCCTTTTGTGTACATTCTCCTATGCTTCTGGGTCACAGCATCTTTCTCCTTTCTCAGTTGCCAATTATCTCAGTGTGCCAAAGACAGGGGAATTTCAGTGTTGACGTGAGAATACCCTTAGGAAAAGCCAGAACTTTGATCCACCTGCCTGGAGCCTGTGTTCTATCCTTTTGGTCTTCAGAAGATATGAAAAAATGGGAGCCGAGAATCTTTCTCTTCATGGCCTCTACTTAGCTATTTCCATAATTGCTCTATGACTACTTAGAGCAGATATTCTCAGCCTTGACCTAGAGGATTTGTTTCAGCAGCAGAACGTTCGCGAAGGTTGCTGCTTCAGCTGCACTCTATAATGACCGCACCAAAGTCTCTTTGAGTAAGAACATGCATCCTTATATATTGGTTTTTCAAGGCAGAGTTTTTCTTTGTAACAGCCATGGCTGTCCTGGAACTCACTTTGTAAACCAGACTGGCTTTAAACGAACCTACCTGCCTCTGAAGGTGTGTGCCTTAAAACTACAATATACATGTGTAGCCAAGGTGAAAAAACACTGGCTGAGAGCAACAGCAGTGTTCGAGAGTCAGCAGTCATTTACTGACCCTAACATACAGGCACTGTGATTTTATAACTTTGATGGTTCGTAACATAGTCCCCAATAGTAGGGCTGTGATTTCTGCCTTTTGCCAATAGTTCATAAATCAGAGACAGCAAATTGAGTTAAAATTTAATAGCTATTAGACATAAAGGCACTTCTTCCTAGTGCCTAGAAGCCCCGGGTGCTTGTCTTTTTGTGTTTAGCCTTTTTGACAGAATCAAGGCAACAAGAATGTGTTGGCTTGCACCAAGTGAGAAACTTGATTTAAGTCAACCCATTACAGTTACAAAGAATGGTTCAGCGCTATTCCACAGCTGGTGGACCCCTCTGGGACTGTGTGAGTAATCTCTAATCATTTCCTTTTTACCCTTTCCTGTGGGTGGGACGGCGAGTGTGTGTAACTCCTGACACATGAAATAAATTCTAGAAAAGAGCTAATTTATAGTTGAAGTGCAGATGCATGGAACAATATCAGTTCTGAGAGTGGCTACCGAGACACTACATGGGCATTCCATTGAAGCCAATCACATATTCTAAGTACCCTTCATAAAATCAACCTTCTTAAGAATGCTATTGTTGTTGTGATAATAACTACTATTATTAGCTAGTAATAACCTAACGCAAGTTAAGATGAAGTAGATTCAACTCCTTAATGTTGCAAATATATGGGATGAACTTAGTGGTGCGGGAGAATTGCCTGTCTGTATTCTGTCAATCATGTTTTAAATAAGTGCTGATTGGCCAGGCAGGGAATATAGGCGGGAAAACCAGACAGGAAGTAGAGGAGAGAACAGGAGAATTTGGGAAGCAGGAAGCTCCCTTGGGAAGCAGGAAGCTCCCTTGGCACTCCTGCACAGACCACCAAGGAGACAACATGTAAGCTGTCCTGCTGAGAAAAGGTACCGGCCATATGGCTGACACAGATAAGAACAATGGGTTAATATAAGTTATAAGAGCTAGTAAGAAGCCTGAGCTAATTGGCCAATCAATTTATAATCTTATGAAGACCTCTGTGTGATTTTCTTTGGGGCTTACCGGCTGCGGGGTACCGGGCAGGACAGTAACCCCAACGAGCCAGCCCTCATTGTTACAAGTTGAGTCTCATATAAGGGATATTTTCAAATGTTTTTATTAAAGCCATTATACAAATGAGATTTACACAGAAAGAAAAATGTGCTTTTCAAAATAATTTTTCTTTTACTAAAAATAGATTTTTTTCATATAATTTATATATTCTGGTTATGGTTTCCCCTCCCCCTACTCCTCTCAGTTTCTCTTTACTTCCCTTCCTATCCAGATTCATATCTTGTTGTCCTTCATTAGAAAACAAACAAGCATCTAAGGAATAATAATAAAGTAAGATAAAACAGAAACAGACAAATTGGAATAGGGCAAAGCAAACAAACAGAAGAAATAGAGCTTAAGGAAAAGCTCAAGGAACATGTCTAGACACAGAGTCAGACACATTCACATACACAGGAATCCCATAAAAATGCTGAACTAGAAGTCATAATATGTAAAGGACCTGGAAGGTGTGTGTGTGTGTGTGTGTGTGTGTGTGTGTGTGAGAGAGAGAGAGAGAGAGAGAGAGAGAGAGAGAGAGAGAGAGAATGTTCTGACTTAATTATGAGATAGAAACCTCCAAACATGCTACTGAGTTTGTTCTGTGTTAGCCATCCATTGCTAGATGTGGAATCCTACCCTTAAAGTGATTTGCTTCCCTAGTGACACTCCCTTGGAGGAAAGTAATTTTTCATTTATAAGTGGTTATTTCTTGGGAATGGATGGCTTGTGGGTTTAGGAATGGGTGCATTTGTCCACTTTTCCTTTCAGCTCTAGTACAGACCCACACAGGCCCTGTGAATGCTGTTATAGTCTCTCTGAGTTCATATGTGTGCCAGCCTTGTATCTACAAGACCTGTTTTCTCAGTTTCTTCATCCACTCTGGCTCTTATACTCTTTCTACCTCCTCCACAGAGTTCCCTGAGCTCTGAAGACAAGTATTTGATGGAGTTGAGTGTTCCAAGATGTATCACTCTCTGTATACTTTCTGGCTGTGAGTCTCTGCATTTGTTTTTGATGTAGGAGGAAGCATCTCTGATGGTGGCTGAGCGAGGGGCAAATCTGTGAGCATAGCAGAGTGTCATTAGGAGTTACTATATTATTACATTCCTTTAGCAAAAAATATTTGGTTTTCCCCTAGGTCTTTGGCCTATCTAGTTTTAGGTTCTTGGCCACACAAGCAGCCCCCAGTATGAGTTACATTTCATGTAGCTGATTATATTTCATTTCATGTAGTCTTAAATCAAATCAGATACTACTTGGTTACTGTCACAAGCTCTGTGTCACTATTGTCCCAGCATTAACGTGAGAGGTCAACATTGTAGACTGAAAGGTCTATGGCTGGGTTGGTGTCCTAGTCAGGGTTACTACTGTAGTGATAAAACACCGTGACTAAAAGGTCAACATTGTAGACTGTGGGTTGGTGTCCTAGTCAGG
>JAQHUG010000073.1:6003702-6017457 GCA_028555095.1 Dicrostonyx torquatus
AATATATAAAGAATATAAGAAACTAGACATAAAAATACCAAATAATCCCATTAAATGTAGGTTACAGATCTAAATAGAGAATTCACAACAGAAGATCTCAAATGGCTGAGATACACTTAACGAATTTTTCAAAATCCTTAGCTCTCAGGGAAACACAAATCAAACAACTCTGATCATACACCTGTCAGAATGGCTAAGATGAAAACGCTAATGACAGCCTCTGTTGAAAAGGATGTGGAGTCAGTGGGACACTCCTCCACTGTTGGTGGGAGAGCAAACTCATACAACCACTTTGGAAATCAGAATGGCAGTTTCTCAGAAACTTGTCTAAGAAATTTTTTTAGAAGGAACTCTATCACATTCTTTAATCCTCAAAATGCACAAATATGACCAAGAAATGCCTTTGGCCTTCCTTCTAGTCCTCAATCTGACATCTACCTGTGGAGGAGGGTACAGCCACAGGAACCCAAGAGGGGAGGGGCAGAAGGCACCAGGCTGCACCCTCCTTTGTCACCTTGCAATTATGGGAGCCAATCATGTTTTGTCCTTGTGCCTATGAGTTTGCGCTTGCTTACTAGGGGCCTAGGAAACCTACCGGATATTGTACTGAATATATACTTTGCTGAAATCACTTATGACAATTTTGTTCTAAAAAGTCAGGACAGATCAACCCTAATTGTTGGTAGCATATTATTCTGTACATTCCATGGAAAGGTGTTTGTTAAGCTGGCAAATTAGATGATAGTCTTGTGTCAAAAAAAAATATGAGCTTACTTCCTACGAGCTAGCGTGACTTTGCCAGTGAGGTGGCCAACATCACCTCCAACTATATTAGACCACGTAATAATCTTGAATTGCAGTGTTCTTGGGAAGTCTTGGTGTGCTACCTAAACTCGCCGTTCAGTGACTACGGACACGTGGGCTCTCTTAGAGTAGCAGTTGTTCATTTTGTTGAAGATGGCGGGGGGATCAGGAAAAGCCATCACCCGGCACATATGGAAGCCATCCCAGGCAAGCCGGAGCCTGGTTTTCACAGCACGACTTCACTTCCCTTAATCATACGCCGTGCTCTCCAAAAACAATGTGGAGGAAACATACATTATGTCCTCAAAGATAGACCATCTGTTTTCTCTCTCTGCCAGGAGAGGAATTCCTTATTAAAATGAAAGCCTCGGGTCATCACAGGAAGCAGAAAGCTGAGATAAATGGCTTTCCCTTTCAACCTTCCCCCCTCAAAACCCCATATGTACAGGACGTTTCCCATGGCCACTCAGTAAAACAGGTGGATACACTTAGCGTTCACACACAGGCCAATAACTGAACGCAAACCCACAGCCAGGGATTCCCTACCAGCAAGGTAGGATATCTGATACAACGCTTGCAACAAATGCTGAGATTTAGAAATCTTGCCATTGAGGATTGAATCCAGGAAGACAAAAAAGAGGTAGGTTTGCAATCACCTCTGTATCTCCCAAGCTTCTTGCTTCAGTCACAGACTGCTTCAAGAAATGTGTCGAATGGCAATTACGAAAAGCCAAGTCCTCTCTGTGAAATCTTAGGCTAGAGGTGTCCACCACTGCACATGGCAATCATCTTAAGTCTTTGCTAAAACACAGAGGTGCCCAAGATTCTCCGCTGATGCAAGCCACCTGCTGCCTAACAAAGTCGCCTTGCTGCATGTTTACCTTATGCAGGGGAAGGATGTTTAAGAATCATAATTTTTATAACCCATGCCTGTAGCGGTCCATTCATACAGCTACAGCAAAAAAAAACTAGAGATTTGTGAAAAAAGTCATTTGTAAACAGTGGAGGACAGGAAGCTCACAGCCAATGCTCCAGCAGGTTTTGAACCTGGTACAGGCTAAGGTTCTGTTTCCAAGTTGGCTGAGTCCTCCAGGGAATGCGAATGTTGTGACTTCACATGGTGGGAAGCAGATGTGCAGCTTGTCAGAGATTGAATGACTTCTCCACATCTGTCTAGAGGGTACTAATCATGACCTAATGACATGCCAAAGGGTCCATCTCGTAAGGATGCCTTGTTGGTGATGACACTTAAGTAGGTGGGTATAAGACACATGAAGACTACAGTGGTGTCCTTTCTAGCCCATAGAGCCCATATGAAGGAAGAGTCTTCAAGTAATGGAAATGAATCTCAATTTAAATCATTATTGAAGGTAGTAATGATGGTACATGCCTTTAATCCCAGCACTCGGGAGGCAGAGGCAGGCAGATCTCTGTGAGTTCGTGGCCAGCCTGGTCTACAAGAGCAAGTTCCAGGATAGGTTCCAAAGCTGCAAAGAAATCCTGTCTCAGAAAGTCAAAAAACAAACAAATAAATCAATATTGGAATGGATGGTAGAAATGTAGGGGATGGTTTTGAAGTGTAGGATGTTAAAACATTCTTAAACTAATTTTGACAAAGATTTCAGCAAAATTAATGAGGGCTGTAAATACTTGGCTTATTTACAACTCTCTCAGGTTAGAGCAAAGCTCAGGCAGATGATGTTCCATATATATATATATATAGTTGTACATAAATTTTAGACCAAGAATGCCCTTAGAGGCTTACCTAAGAACAAGTGCTGGCTTGATCTGAGATACGTCAACTCCTGGTAATTGGTGCTGAGACACACCAACTGAATGAGGACTTGCACGTTAACAAGACCCCAGGTCTTCCATGTGCTGGTCTAGGCTAAAGCAACCGTGCATGCAGGTCAAGTGTAGACCAGCAGTGACGAGTCTGCACACAGGGAGGAACTGCAGCCTGCCGAATCCCAAGGCAGTACCCAACTTGAGGCTCTTTAAAAACTCTGCACTTACAACACACATGGTTAAGAGTAAGCTGCCGGAAGAGATTTCCAATCCCCAAAATAGGTCATGTCTCTTCTGTGGAGACAAAAAATGCCTGCATCACCTTTAACTTATGAATGCTGGGATGTTTAAAGATGTACCACGATGGGCCGAGTCGATGGGCCGAGCCAAGTGACAGGCTGTGCTCCCAGAAGGACTATTGCACAGTGTTCTGGCTCTAAAATGAATAAAAAGAGAACTCAGTGGCTGGAGCTCTGTGGACAAATGAACAGAGGGTGGGGAAGAACTGACAAGTGCCAGTCATGGAAATATTTTCCCCATCTCGTTCGAACTGCGCACTTGACTCCGGAAGACAGCCTTCTTCTAGCATAGCCAGCGCCATTAAGAAGCAATCCACCATAGTTAGAAGTTAATAAATCTATTCATTCCACTCTGCTTGCCTTCAGGTCCAGTCTATTTGAGCACCTCCCCGTCCCCCCAGCCCCCCGCATGCATCGCTTTCTAGCCAACTCCCAAAACCCACTCTAAAATTTTAACAGCTCTCCACCATTTGCAAAGCACAAGCCCGGTCCATTTTTAGAATTGAGCCTGCGGGAAATACTGTCACCGCACTGGCTTCTCTAAGAAGGAGCAGCTTGGGGCTTGGAATCGGAACAGAATATTAGGAAATGTCTATATTCTCAAATAGAAGATAAGTTCATCCTTGAAATACACCCAGATGGAGCTCAAGAATGAATTCTTTCTGGTTATCTAGCTGTCCAGGCATTTGAGAGATGATTTCCTTAGCATCCAGCCAGAAGAGGGAGAATCAGCAAATGTGTTTTGAGCCTGGAGCACATGAACGTCCGTTGCCCACGAAAACAATGTGTATGTACACTAGAAAGTTATTTTTTACATGTATATGTACATAAGTTTATATGTCATATTATATAAAAAACTATTAAGGTATAAAAAAAGAATTAGAATTTAGAATTAGGATGCTTTCAGTTCGGGGGAAGAATCTTTCTTCCATCCTCCTTCCAGCGTCTACGAGTTAGTATTTAAGGAGAACTAAATTGGTGTATTTTCTGGTATGCAGTCTCAAATCAATAGCTGTATCCCTTCTCCATCCTGCCCCCATATCAAACATGGAGGGTCGAGAAGAACTTCCTGAAGGAAGATATATTTCAATAGACTGTGGAGAGAAAGAAGGGTCCGTCACACTACAGAAGTCAGGCATGACTGGACTCCATGCTGGGTATAGAAGAAGCAAATTTTAATAAGTATGGAAGTAAACAGAGACCAGGGGAGGCACCATATGGCCAAATGCACTTAGAAATGTACCTGATGGAGAAGTCTTGTGTGAAAAGAACACAGCTTTGAAGAAATCAAGCTAGGTGTTAGGGTGATGAATGTCAGTGAATCTTTCAAGAAATATGCAAACTATTCTGAGTCTTTGTTTATACTATGAAACTTAGTACCTGGAGATTTCCACTCACTCAAGAAAATGGAGGTCCTCCGTCACCGCTCGCCCAGGGTTTGCCACAGCAGGTTTTCAAATCATCTGGTTCTGAGATTAGGACCGGAAGTTCCAAGAGGGATCCTTTCATGCAGCAGCTGTTCTTCACAAAGCCTGACACCTTTGGGGACAACCGTAAACACAATTTGGAACAGACCAAATACTGGTCAAGCAGAGAGCAAGATCTTCCCCCAGAGGCCACTTAGAAACTAAGTGTCTGTGACACAGACTGGCCTGAGTTCTGATCTAAGTGTCCTGGCCCATCCTTATTGCAAACTGAGACTTCCTTTGAGCAGGTGTGTGTGTGTGTGTGTGTGTGTGTGTGTGTGTGTGTGTGTGTAATGTACATGTGTATATAATATATATTCTATATTAGATTATCATATATAAATAAATATATTAGAAATATCTAATATATATATAATATATAACAAGTCTGAGTTCCCTCATTTGACAAGAAAGAATAAAAACACTAGATTATAGTAGTCTCTGCTTCCCAGGAATGCCAGAGAAGGCCCTTGGCTGGAATGTCTAAGATGGTGACTGATGGCCGCCGTTTGGCTGTAGAGCAGGCTAACAAGGGAAAGTGCAAGCAGAGCCGAGCACAGAACTCAGACTGGGCTCACCACCCCAAGTGCAGCCAGTTGCTCATTAAGGATTCTGCCACAATAGTTTTCTTAAACATTTTTATATAGCCACCCTCTGGCCACTTTTGGAACTTGGTGATTCATTTCTATTAAAGAATCCATTCTTTCTCACCTAGTTCGGAGAAGGGAAAAGAGCTAAAAATAACAAATCCTTGCACACACAGTGCCTTTCTGTCAGTACGGTTCTCGCCCGTGGTTCCTATTTGTTCATCGACAAATGAGTAATACAATCGGTGGGCGAAGGGTAGGCACATTTTCAAATATTGAAATACATTTTATTTCATGATTTCTGTCTTACTCAAGGCCCTAAAACTTCTCCGAATAGAAATAACAAGTGTTTAACATAGAAGTATCTCCCTACTTTTTTTCAAATTATGCCATTCTCTCTTTTAGTTAATCTTTTCATCTCCACTTGTTTTCTGTGTGTATATATATATATAGACACTCAGAGGGATCAACAACCACGCCCCAAACAACAGGAGATGAGTAAGAACAAGCAAAGCAAGAAGGTCAATATTCTAGTCAAAATTGTTCTTTCACCACCAAATGTACCTGCAGATGAACATTCTGGTACCATTATTCAGGGGCCTTTCATAATGACAAAATGGTGATCCAGTCTGGATTTTGTTGTTTGTTTGTTTTTTTAAAGAGTTTTCTATGTCACCTCTTCTTTCAATGTGACAACTGTCATTTCTCTTTGCTAGTAAAATGTTTCCTCTAACGGTCTACTCTTTCCTTTGGTGTGTGTGTGTGTGTGTGTGTGTGTGTGTGTGTGTGTGTGTGTGGTGCACTCTCATGCAGAGGTCAAAGGAAGATGTTGGGTGTCCTGTGCCTCTGAGGCATGTTCTCTCACTGACCTGGAGCTAGGCTAGTGGCCTGCAAGCTACAGTGACCCTCCTGTCTTTACGTCACAGTGCTGGGGTTACAAGCTCACACAGCTATATCCGGCTAACTTAGGTGGATGCTGGAGATTCGAACTCATGCCCTCACGCTTGCACAGCAAGCACTCTTGATCCCGGAGCCATCCCCTTAGGCCTCGGTCTACTCTCTCACTCTTGATCCCGGAGCCATCCCCTTAGGCCTCGGTCTACTCTCTCACTCTTGATCCCAGAGCCATCCCCTTAGGCCTCGGTCTACTCTCTCTAAACTTATTTTTAAATCACTATGACTTTAAAACCTGGACCATAGCAATTTTCAGAAGCGTATGAAGAGTGACAGGGGAGAAGGGAGTCGAGGTGTCACAGGTCTGTTTTCAGTCCTTGGTGCTCAGAATGGATTAGGCTAACAGATGGAAGAATCCTCCTATCCCGCTTTTTTTTGTTTCTGCCCCTCCTCTTTGGGAATCGTGGATTTGAGCATGCCCAGCACATGCGGGTCACCCACATATTTCCCCATGCTCAGCTAAGGATGCTTCAGCTGCTAGTTCTCTCGTTTGCCCACTCATCATGCATATTTTGGAGGTATCTCTATATGCCCGGCATTATTCAAGATATGGGTGTGGCAGAGACTCAAAGAGGCCCAGACCCTGACCTCAACTTGTTCACAATTTAAGTTTGGGAGGCTATGAGTATAACAGCAAACTACAACATCACTGACCGTGTTGTAATCCGGGTCTGTCCAAAGGATGCTATGAGCACAGTGGGAATGCTGCTGACACCTTGCCGAAGGAAGTCTTGCCTCCTGCATTACCCACGGTGCTTTGCAGGAATACAGTGCACCCCAGACAGGAGCTTCATCCCCACAGGCAGGAGGCAGGAGGGGAAAGGGTGCCACGGCTGGGGTCTACCATTGAGTTGCTGTGGAGAGCCACATTCACACTGACTGCTGTGCTTGCTAATATTTGAGGTACAAACCCTGACACTGTGGTCAGTTTGAAGGTACCAAAGTTTTGACAACATCATCTTGTAAAGCCCAGAATGATAACATCACCTCTTGAGTGTGGTTTCAATGGATGACTGCTAAGCAGTCATTGTCCTATGAGAGTGGAATGACATCATCCCAAACCTGTGACCTAGCCTCCAGTGGGAAGTTCCATCACCTGCTCTGACATGGACCCTTCTCAGGACCTTGAGTATTCATTAATATCTGCTTGGTGACATTCCTCTTGGGTTTCCCTCAACAGGTTTACAGTTGTTTGTATTGGAGATTTGGGGTCCACATCACAAGAAAGCAGATGAACCAAAATTTGACATTTTACCTTGTTTTGTGCAAGTCCTTCTACCAACCATGCTATGTGGCAAAAGGACCAGGCACTTATGCCACAGCCTGCAGGTTCCATCTCTCAAAGTTGCCCAGTTTGCTTCTTTCTATTTCCCCAAGTTGGCGCCATCTTCCTCAGGCTGACCAGGACAACATTTCAGTCCCTTGCCCCTTGCCCACTGGTTACTGCCTGACTTGCTTAGCAGACTGAGAAATTCAGTTAGATTTTTGCTAATTAGGAAGGTTTTTTTTTCTTTTGATCTCTACCAACCATTAATGCAGAAGAATCACCAACATTGCTAATTTGGAAAATGGAACCTTTCCTTCCTTACGCCACAGCCAATCTCTGCACAGGGAGAGTGCTTTGTTTTTAAGACAGTTTCCCATAGATACAGCAATGCCTTCCATTCTCTCTCAGAAGTCCATTTTTATCTTGCTTTGTCAGAAGAAATTCTTCGGCATTACTGCACAGGTAAGCTTATCAGGTTGAAAACATCTATGGGAAAGACTGCGTTTTGCTAATCTACCACACAGCATCATGCTGATAGCTAATAAAGTAAATCAAAATGGCTAAAAGAGTAGATGATAAATATCCCTACTCGTCACAAATAGTGATAAGAAATGATGTAGGGGTGTGTTAACTCATTGCATTCACAATGTGTCTCATGCAGTTGTATAAAATGCTATTTTCTATATGAAAACAATAACTCTATTTTTGTGAGACTGGGTCTCAACACGTGACTCTGACTGCCTTGGGACTTGTTATGTAGACAAGGCTGGCCTTGAACTCAGAGGTCTGCCTACTTCTACCCCCAAATGCTGGAATTAAAGGCTTGTGCCACCACATCTGGCTTATTTGGGCTTTAAAACTATGTAAACTAATCAGACAGGAAAAGCTACATCAAAGTAAAACAGGAAGCAGGACACCCATGTTAATAATGGCTAAATTCATCAGCCATTATTGGTTCCCAGAGAGGCTCATGCCTGTAAAGGAAGATAGCCTTTACCCTGTTCTCGTGGCATTAATAAAGAGATTTTTCCAGTCTGTGCAGTATTCCTTTAGGTCATAGACACCATCTGGAGGCCTAGGACAGATAATTTGAAAGGAGTATCTTAATAAGTCTTTCATACGTTAGACCCTGTCCTCCAGTCACAGAAATCACTCTCTCGATTACTTGCTTTGGAAAATGCTTTCATAACGTGAAAGTGTGCCACGCTATGTGTCGCAGGAGCACATCATTGCAGCCAACTGGTTGATAGGCAGCACTTCTATCATTGATACAAGAACCCTCTGAGGGCCAAGGGGCATTTCACCTTTGCTCACAGAGAGATGGGTGTGATTAAAGGAAAAGAGTGCTCTGTTGCCGGAAGACCTTTGTTTAAACACCACAAGGTTTAAATTTAAAATGTAACTGAACCACGGATCCATGGTTTGGAGGGGTGTTTCCCAGCCAGTGGTACTATTTCAGGGGGCTGGAGACCTTGTAAGGGATGGGTCCTTGGGGGCAGCTGCTGATTTGATCAGCAGGGATGTGAGCATCCTCTGCTGTAGCTCCTGCTCCCATGGAATGAGCCCTCTGAAACCAGGAACCCACATAAGGATTTCCTCTTATAAGATGTTGTCTTCAGCATCGTGGACACGACGAAGCACAAGTGACTAAATACAAGCCCCTAAAGTAGTGCTCGGTGAGTTGTCACAATGGCCTTGTCTGATAACCATGGCTCCCAGGCAAAGAAGAAGGATGGTTTCTCAGGGACTTTTCATACTTTGCAAACATGGACAGTGGCGTGCATTCCAACCAGAGTGGAAGACCTCCTTGTGGGGCTCCCAGTATGCAATTGAAAGCTGCATCCTAGGGCCTGAAGACGATTAGGGACCTCTCTAAGGCAAGGGGGATGCTCGGGACCCGAGCCAGCTGTACTTTCAGCCTCTCCCTTGTGGGACCTGTGTTTGGTGTGTGCCCCAGAGAGCTGACAGTGGAAATTCGCATGTGTCAACACATTCACATACATGTGCACACCCCCACTCGTAGTGTGCCCTGGAGCATAACAACATGACACACACGATTTCCCTCCATCTCTCTGACTGCTCTGAGGGGCAGCCAGGACTCACAGTGGGTCAGACGGCATTTCTGTCAGCTCGGAAAGTGATCCTTTCTAAATTAAACACCAGGTGTGAGGCCCGTTCCCTTCTTCGTGCTCCTCGACTGCGAGCACGCAGAAATTCCTGCGCAAGTGCAAGATAATCCACGCATAATTCACTGGGCTTTGCTGTCCAGATGTGCAGTCACTCCTGGCTCCTCCTGACAGCTGGGCTTTGTTGTCTGAGACACAATATTGGCCACAGTCGGATCTGACTCCTGCATTCCTGGCTGTCTTGCAGCATGGCGGTGGCTGTCTGTCTCTTGTCTCCCAGCCCTGACCGGCAAGTCCCCCACTCCCATCCCACCTTATGTTGCTGTCTGTACTTTTGCTTCCCAGAGACTTTTCATACTTCACTCATCATACTTTAGAGATGAAATTGAATTTACCTTTACAAAGTAAACATTTCTTTTCCAGGGTAGAGGATTTATGGTTTCCTTTCTCTGACCTGGAAGGGGTCTTTTCCATGGCTGGGAAGAAACTTCTGGGGGATTTAAAATAGTGGTTTACTTTAAAGGGAGAAAAATATAGAGGAATACTGGCTCGCCTGTCCCAACGGACAGATATCGCACCTACAACACTGAGTTCCCATCCCCCTCCCTGGTTTGGACCTACTGTGTACAGCACACACCACACTTAGCCTTAAAGGAAGACAAGCAGGAATTGCCTATTCAGGGCCTATCTACATTCTGTTGGTTTCCCAGAAAATGTGTCACAGCAAGGGCCTGTGTTCTGTCCTTTATTGGAATGTACCTGCTGCCCCAGGGTCCACATACCCTGTGACTTCAGGAGGTCATCTGGCCAAATTTTATATGTTTTTTGTTTGTTTGTTTGTTTGTTTTTCTTCTCTAGTGAAATGGAGAAACAGTTCCACTAGTTACTTAATGGAAACCTAGCAATCAAGGTAAGTAACCTCCGCAGTTAGGTGTTCCTTCTCCTTGAAACAGATTCGCTAGGGATTGTTATGAGAGTCCAATCGATACACCGTAAAGTGCTTAACTTAGTATCAGGCAACAATAAATGCTCTCTATTACTACATTTCAGCATTTATTTGGCACTGCCGTTGCTGCCTGAGTCCTTATTTTTAGCTATAAAAACACAAGCCTGGACTCATCCCATGTCATAAAGTAGGGGCCCAGTAGCCCGGCTAAGTTTATAGGCAGAATATCTGAATTCAAACTCCCAGACTCCACGCCAATCTACACCACCCTTGTCTCTTGTTTTTCCTCCTGGAAATTCGCCTTGGGATCCCAGAGTTCCAACCTCACAAACAAAGCAACAACGGGAGCTATATTTTCGGTATAACTGTCATCACTGGGACATCTGTCCATTGAGACAGACCTGCCAGTTTCTCCTAGAGTCTAGGCCATGCAACTTTTGTTTGGAAAACTCACTCCCATGCTTTTCCAAAGCAAGATCAACCCTTGTCCAGTTAAATTGTCTGACTGGCTATGCTGATCTTTCTTCCCGCTGGGTGTTCACACGCCATCACAAAGGGACAGTCAGCTCAGAATTGGTCAGTCCATCAGTTCTGATCTTGTTAACAGATGTCATTTTGGAGTCACTCTCTAGATGACTATTTGTAACCTTTGGTGTCTCTTTTCCCATCTGCAGTAGGCTTGGTAGTCCCGGCTATATGCCATTGGGTTCTGATTCCTCCTTTGCTTTCTCTAGCAAGCAGCTGGTTTGTGAAAAGACATTGCCTACAGAATAAAACAAAAAACAAAAAACAAAAAACAAAAAACAAAAAACAAAAAAAAAAGCGGTGCCCTTCTCTTGGTTGGGAGCTGATATGTCCTAGCACCTGAATTCATCTTTCTTCTGAGACATTACAGGGACTTTTCATTCTAGAGCTTTCTGAACTCCCAGCTCTTTGGTTTTCCTTGCCTGACCAAGAGGTCACAGTCAAAGCAATTGCCTTTAGCTCGCACTTTATCAAGCCTTTGCCTTGATCGGATTTAAGGTAGGTTCCCCATCTGATGCAGCAGGCCAGTTCAGAAGTATCTTCTTTCTGTCCTCTCGGCCTTCCCATTCCCATGACCTCCAGGTGCTTGCTAGTGTTGTTTCCCGGGCACCCTCTCTTTATCTCCAGGGTAGCTAATTCATTGCCTCAATATCAATGCTGTCCTTGACACAAAATTTCAAGGGGGGCAAACATAGAAGGAGGATGGGCAAGAGCCTGACATGACAAACTACATTCAACTGACTTCATGCTGAAAAGACGTCCCTACGGAGAGATTGTAGATGGAAATCTATATGGCCTGGCATTGCTGTGAGCATACATCATTTTGCAATTAATTCAAAGAGTTGAGCAGAAACATTAACTATTGATTCCAATTAGCTTTGGGCTCTAAATTAATTGTTTTCTTGCTTGAAAATCCCCGAGTTAATGACTGGGAGGGGTGGAGGGACAGCAGTGCTACAAGGCTGTGCACCTATAAAATGGACATACAACGGCTAATGAGAAGAAAATTCTCTAACTTTTCGATTCTAATTTAATACTATCTAAATTAATGCTATCTCCTCAAAAAGTGCAAAAGCTTCAAGGGTCTTAAGCCATGGTTCAGCCACAAACTCAATCGAAGGCCAGCATTTTCAAACTCCTTTGGAGTTTTAATGGGGTTTGTGACTTATGGAAAACTTGCAATCAAGGTCAGTAACCATTGCAGTTAGGTGTTTTTGAAATACTCCTATTGCTTCATAGGCCCTGACAAGTGACAACATCTAGGCATACATCATCATATCTTGAGCCTTATGTTCATAAGATGCTCCCATGGCTCCAACCACACCATTCAGCCCACTCTCCAAACAGTTTCTCTCATTCACATCCACAGCTGTGTATTAAACTCATGGACTTGACACTGATTTTTAATCCTGTCTCACTGGGTTGTGGTGTATTCATTTCTCTTCCTCTTTATGCCAGTCAGAGATCTCATATAGCTCTTTGTGATGAAGATAATATGTTGACATAATAAGTCGAAATAACCAGATACTACAATCATTCCCAGATACTTGGCTTTGTTGAGGGAAAACAAGATTTCTTAGAGCTTCTAAGGCTGGACTTTTTATGTCAAAGCCCACGCCTAACAACATAAAAAAAACAAACTGGATATTTGTTATATCCTGTGGTCAGCATCCTTCCACATTGGAAAGGACCCTTTGCAGTGCCCACTGGATGACTTGGGGGTAGGGAAGGAAGGAGCACGGCAATAATTCTATGCCGGCTTTCCCTTTAACAAGAAGAGCTTTGTTTATGTGGGCATGGGCTACCAGTGGAAACAGAGAGACTTCCAGAGAAGGCTCAGCTACATCTCAAATAGAATTGTGACTATGGCTGATGAAGCTTTTTGGGGTGATGGCCCTGACGCAGTTGACACAAAATACTTTATTACAAAACAATAAGACCTCTGCAATTACCGAGAGCCAATGAAAACAGCCCTGAAAACTGAGCAGGCTATAGCCCGGAAGGGAACTGAGGCTGGTTCCAAAGGTCACGCAGAATAGGGACTTCTCACCTAGAGCTACTTCCCAAAACAATAAGAAAAGTTGCCACAGTTAAGACACGCCCATATGATGCCCAACTGAATAGCAGCAGAGAAAACCAAGATAATAGTTGTGACCAGAAATAAAGATGGGGTATAGGATGTCATTTTTATAACTAGCGACTTGAGCCACCACAGAAGTAAAGATCAAAAATAATGAGGAAGACCTGAACATTGATTACTTTAAAATCACCCAAATATAAGTCTGTAGTGGCTAAATGACGTATTTAAAATTTCTAAGGATTTGGTTCATACTAGAAGATGAGGTGGCATATGGCCAAAATCCCTGCACTCTAGAGGAAAGCTGAGACAGAGCGATTGCAAGTTGAAGGCCATCTTGGGTTGTAGTGAGTTCTAGTAGCAGAGGAAGAAGAGGAGGAGGAGACTTCCCAGGGCTTGGTTTCTTTCATATTTATCATTTTGCACTCTACTAAGAGATATCCACAAAGCTAAGATCAGACTCTTTGTTTGAGTTTGCAGACACCAGAGAGCTGAGAGAGAAGAAAAACGGCCCTGAAATCTAGTAGGTCCCGGGAATTCCCACTTTCTATTTAAATATGTCCCTGGGAGTTTCAAGTTGCCTTTATTCCTAGGCCACAAGCTTCATAGTGTCAGCAACATTTACCCAGGTAGTCCCCTCTGATGCTTTGCAGAGTGCACAGCTCTCAGCAGATGGGAGGGGCTCAGATGAGTCCTAAGTCAGGAATGCAGCCTGAAGAGAGTAGCAGACAGTAGCTTCTCAGCAGAACATCTTAAATCAGTGCTTAGAATGACGTTCAGACACCAAGAGAGGCAACAAAAGCCACACTAGATAGAGGGCCTAAAGAGGTCAAGGTGAGACGTGTCAATCAAATGGCCAGGATGAAGGGTAAGAAGTCACGGCACCTACCCCAGTAGACCCTAAACAATGACCTGT
>JAQHUG010000073.1:6019994-6045363 GCA_028555095.1 Dicrostonyx torquatus
CCAAAAGATACTTAAAGTCATGTTCAACTTCCTTAGCGATCAGGGAAATGCAAATCAAAACGACTTTGAGATAACATGTATCATTTCTTATAATTGTTTAAGTGGGAAATTAAGATACTATGAGAGAAATAGCCTTAAAATTCCCTCTCTATGTCTCTGCTTACATACATTACTTAGCTTTGAAGATTTATCGTTTGTTTCTTGTAGAAGCAAATTAAAAGGACAAATAAAATCCTTACAGATGTGTTTTCAAAGTAAATTTTTGTTTTTTAGGGAAATCATTGATGTATCTAAAAGGTGACAAAATGTTCTTATATGTGATGGGTGTGCACGCCTCTCTGAGTTATAACATGTAAAAAAGGAGGCTACATATTTCAAAATACAATTACTTAATTTTGCCGATAGGTATTATTATACCGCGGATGCATCACATGGGCAAAAGAATTCCTTGACTGGACCCACACCTCAAAACCCTGTGAAATAAGATTTGTCACATGCTGCCCATGTCAGAGCCTTTCCTTTCGGGAAAGTCCAGCTGTCCCTGAACATAGATCATAACGTTCATGTCCAGACCATTACACAGGGAGATGCAGATAAAAGGAAGCTCTGGTCTTCAGGTGGATTTTTCTCAAGAAGGAGCAGGAACTCTGGCTCAACACTTGTATTAGCAAGTGCTAAGACTTCAGCTCTGTGGAGCTCCTGGGAGATTTGAAAAGTGTCTTCCACGCATCCCAGTAGAGCCCATCTCAGGAGGTCCCAGGTGATGCTGAGATAGGAATCCATCCCCACCGGTCCAAGTGAGGGGAACCTGGTGTGATCATGGTGGAAGTGTATGTGTCCCAGCCAAGACACTTGTACTGGTTTTGCTCTGAGGACTCGGGACAGTCATTTCTCATTCTAGGAGGAAGAGAGGGAGTGAGGGAGGCCCAATCCCTGTCCTCGGTATTATCAAGTTCTCACGCAAAAGAAGCTTCCAGGCCTTCCACCCAGAAACTGGCTTCACAATTTCATGTTCCTGTCATCTTAGTTTTGCTATCAATTAAAAAGTAAAACTATTTATTACCAAACAGTCATTTTTATATCCATAAAAACAACCTATTTCAGAACCCACAGTATGAAGTTAAACTCCCCAGGCAATTTCCTAGCAACTCATTGGTCAAATCAGTAGCTTGATGACAAGAAACTGTGTCTGCAGAGTGACTGAGAAACTCTCAAGTCCTGGTCGACAAAGACAGTTTTGTACCTGAGATAAACAAGTACAACAGGGTCACACTGGCTGGGAACCCTAAATAATAAAGCCTTCATGTCTTTTCACAATCCTGAACTCCCTTACCAAAGCATTTTTATTTCTGATGTTTGCTCTGCTGCTGCCTGAGGATCCATGGTACCTGCAGGAGAAAACCATTGGTTTTCCTCGATCAGACAAATATTCCTGTTACTTGGAAGCCTTGATCTTTTTCATCTCTTGCCTTCTTAATATCCAGTTGCACTGTTTATCTGGTGAGCTGCTTCTGAAATCAGACCGTTGCATTGTACCTTTCCTGGCTCTTCTCCCTCCACCCCCACCCCTAGTATCCCTGTGACAAGTCACAATTAAAGACTCAGTCTTTAGATACTGTGTAAGTAGAATCTCAGAGATTATCCATTGTATAAAACAAATGCCGATGACATTATTCTTTTCATAGTGGAAAACCTTTTACTTTCCTAATTACAGATATAATATGCATTTTAAAACTGTAAGACAAGAACTATAAAAACCTATAAACAATCTACTACAAATACTCAATGTACAGATTTAAGACAAATGGTGGCGTGCCATTCAAATGCTTACTGGTACAGTGTAGCATCTCAATTTGTACGTGTGTGTAAATTTGTACGTGTGTATAAATTTGTGCATGTGTGTCTTTGTCACACCCACACCACCATGAATTTTTACTTTTTCAAAAAGAGTTACTTTATTTTTATACATACGAGTGGTTTGCCCAAATGTATGTACGTGTACCACATGCATGCCTGGTACCCACAGAGGGCAGAGGAAGGTGTCAGATTCCCTGGAACTGAAGTTCCTGGTGGTTGGGAGCTACATGTGGGTGCAGAGAACTGAACCTGGGTAGATCACAAAAAAGGCAAGTGGTCTTCACTGCCAAGCCATCCTCCCTGGCCCCAAGACCCTGGTCATTTTTTAAGTTAGGTTTTGAATACAGAATTGCTGAGACAGTATTGACAGAGCTGAAGCTTTAGAATCAAGGTGTCAAACTGTCTAAGAATGAAGTCGGTACAGATATATTTAATTTATGAAATACTATGTTTATCTTGTCATTTTCTTTATGAACACTTGAAATTTATTTCTCACAGTTGTATGGAAACCATCTAAGTACATTGGTTCTGACATGAGCTTTTTAATGCTAGTATTTTAACCACATTGGAAACATTTAAATCCATATTCATGTGACCTATACGGCTTCTGAAACTGATCACAAATAAATTCTCCCTCACTGATTTCTGATATGGGCACTGAAAAATCTTAACATTTTAGTAGTCAAACTTCATTCTTTCACACGCCCTTACAGAATCCCAGCATTTTTATCAAAAATAAATAAAAGCCTATCTGCCAATAAGCATGTTGTTATTGTGGCTACCTTTTAAGGAAATAATTAGTTTTCAAAATGGAAGTTTTAATCAAAGACACATGTGTGAATTTGTCGACTGTTCTTTCCTGCTGTGTCTGCCAAATGCTGCTTGAGTTCCAGTTCTGACATGCATGAGGCCCTGGGTATACTATGTGTGTAAATACACAAATCACAGTCATGGTGATACCTAGTCCATCCTGAATTTCCAGTCCCCCAGGATGCAGCTCTGCAGCCAGGGTCCATATTGGTGTTAAAGGTCATGCGTGTTATGGGACTGAGTAATAAATATTAACTCCATTTCCTGGTCGCCTCATTTATACTGAAGGCCCGTTGATAGCTGGGCTCTGCTGTGGCATCTCAGCGCTCTACGATTTTAGTGAGGTGTGGCTCTTACTTTCTCGTCTCAGCAACACATGCAGCCTCCCTTGGAATGACCAGATGCCGAGCACATAGCCAGGGGCTGGAAGTGGAGACTGTGCAGTCTTGGGGTCTACTTCATAAAGGATCCCACAGTATTGGAAGTGGCCAATTAATTTTCCCCTAGTAGCATGGAAATCCTGTGAAAGTCCAGGGACAAGGGATGCTTCTTTCTCCATGGTATCCTATCCACACGTTTTGAAAAAGACAATTTTAACTTTTTATAGGAATATGACAAGAAGTCGGGAAGACCTCCAACAGTCCACAACCACTGGCAAGCCAGGCTAGAAATTAGGGTGGCTCAAATTAGGGCCATGCGCATGTGGCACAGCAGGGGAGGATGGCAAAGCCACAGAATTCTGTTTTCCTGGTACTCAGATGTTTTTCAGAGTTCCTTGTTTTCCTAAAGAAGTCAGGTCACAAATGAAAATGAAAGAAGCACCTGAACTTAAGAACAAATGTTACAGGCTGATTTTCCAGGGCATTCCTGCCGACAAAACGAGGGGTTCCATTCCTAAGGGACATGATTTTTGCTGTTGCTGCTGCTCTTTTGTGTTTTCAGTGTGTATACGAGGCTCTTGATATGGAGTCAATTCCTACTAGGTTTTTAGAAACTTTGTTTTCTGCAAGGAATTAGTAAATGTTATTTCTTGTTCCTTCCAGTGTAGGCATGTTTGTATTTTCATATGCAATTTTTGCCAACATTTCAGGTCTCAAGCACGATGTTTTTTATTTAAATACGCCTTTGCGGGGATTCCCACAATGGCGCCTCTTAGCACAGCCACACTGGGCAGAGTTAGCTGTGTGCGTGCATGGGTGAAGACCTAAAGTCTAGTCCGCTCGGCAAGTTACAAGTATTTTCAGCAATACGGATGAGCTTAGAGGGCGTTATGCTAAGTGAAGTAAGCCAGATAAAAAAGAGACAAATAGTGCCTGATATTATTTATACATAAAAACTGGAAACTTCAAATGTATGGAGAAATTGTCAGATATGTTTATCAGGGATTGAGAGAAAAGGGAAATGGGAAGATACTGGCCAAAGCGTACAGACTTTCCTATGCTAAGACAATAAATTCCAGGGTTCTCGTACATCACCTTACAGGCAGAGTTAATAGGAATGTATTGTATCTTTCCTACTTTTAAAGATAGTATTTATCCCCGCTTCTTCCCGAGAGGGGTTGGGATTCTCTCCACACGGCATCACTGTGTGTGCACACACGTGCACCATTTGACCCTTTTTCTTTACTTGACACATGGCACAGACATGCTGTCCTGTCTGCATGTTCCACAAGACTTAGTAAGAGCCGAAGACTGTATGAACTAGACCAACACTATCTGGGTTACGGTATTTGGAGTGACATACAGATGGTTCATAAAGAAAACCCCTAGATGTTTCTAGAAATGGTCTCATCATTGCACCACCAGTTAAGCGCCTCTAAGAGTCTTCATGTACTCCTTGGCTTGTTTTTACACCAACAATTGAAAAGCCATTCTTCTAGAACACTCTGTGAAGCTTGCCCCATGCAGGATCCTGTTTCTACTGCTGACCTCACAGTTCACTCTTGATTGAAATCAGAACCTTTCCTCGGATGTGAGCACACTCTTCCCATCCCTGGTGTTTTCAGCCGTTCCCCTTTGTCATGGTCCTGGCCCTGCCCTGCATTCTGCACTAGAGGTTTCTGACATTCTGGATCTTCTTCAAATATGCAACTTGTTAGAGGCACTGGCATTTCTAACTGAAGTCTGTGACAGGGAACACCAACTTCTCTGTCACACCTACCCCAAGACTCCCGTGGTGGCCTTCTAGTGGGCTGACTGTTGGCAGCTCTGCTCCACGTCTCAGGACACTGCATGCCTTTGTTTGTGTTCTTCTGTGGACTCGGAAAGTGACCTCAGCAAGCTTGGACAGCACCTGGCATCCTTGTGTGTCCAGTACCAAACACAATGCTGTCACTTAGATAAATGATGAGCCAAAAGTCTCTTTGCGTCTCCCTGGAATCCTGTAGCCTAAATTATCCTGTTCCTGTGCAGGGGCCAAGACATGAATTTGAAATTCTTTTTTAACATGTTTACCCATTTCTTTGGTTGCTTGGTCATTTGTCTGTTTATTGTGTGTGTGCCCATACCACCTGTGATCAGAGCACAACTTGCAAGAGTGAGTTCTCTCTTGCCACTAAGTAGTTCCTGGGCTTGGAACTTAGGTCATCAGATTTGACGGTGAGTGCCTTTAGTCACTCACTGCTCACCAGCCAGATTTGGGGAGTCTTACTGGTTGATCTCTGCACATGTGCCTTGTAGTAGAGTTTAGTGTACACATGCTGGTGAAAAAAGAGCAAAGTCGCTTTTGTACAGCTCACTCGATGCCCTCTCTCACTGGCATCAGGTGAGGGCTCGCTTATAAAGTCATCTATGAAAATAAGCATGTGACATCACACTATGGCGTTCATACTGAGAAGACAAAGAGTACACGGAGGCCTTAAATAGTAATTACAGTGTTGATTCATTAAATAACTGATGAATCACCAGTGAGATTGTTGATAATTCTTCAGAGAATCTTTATAAATTACCACTGGGAGTAATTATGATGCTTTCAGGGATTATTTTCTCCTATTTTTTTTTTCATTTAAGGACCAGGCCCCCAGCCAAAGACTGGCAAACAGCAGAGCACGACTCACATGGAATCCTACTCCTGAGTCACAGGAGACTCACTTGAAAACTGGGGCATTATCAGCAGGTAGAGCTGGATGATGACAACAGAGAAAGATCCTGGACTTGGGTGACCAGGAAGGTCAGCATCTGGGCAGAAGTGACATTCATAGTTTAACAACATGAGAATCTGGTACTTGGAAAACAAAATCCAGGCCAGAGAGATGGCCTTCTGGGTAAAGGCACTTGCCAGCAGACCTGGTGACCTATGCTCAGTACCCTGGACACACATGGTAGACAAGTTGTCCTTTGACTTTTACACACAACCCACGGCATTAACACACACACACACACACACACAAATATAATATAGTTTTAAAAGTTTTAAGTATTTTAATGTTATTTTATGTGTATGGGTGTTTTGCCTATATGAATGGCTGTGCACCACATGTGTGTCTGGTGCTCATAGATACCAGAAGAGGGCATCAGATCCTCTAGGACTGGAATACAGATGGTTGTGAGCAGATGTGTAGGTGCTGGGAATTGAACCCATGTCCTCAGAAAGAGCAACCAGTACTCTTAACCACCCACAAAATTCTTTCAAAATTCAACTCTGTGGAAATCCTAGTGTCTGGGGTGGCAAGCTGACCTCCACGTGTCTCTTTGTGACTACACAGTATTTACTGAAAGGGAGCTTGATCTAAAGGGCAACAGAAATGAGCTGCTTTCACACAGCTTGGCTGCAGCTGTCCTCTGGGTGTGTTGGACCACAGTGCATTACCCCGCACCTTGAGGAAATGAAAGAGGAAAGATTATCTTAAGAAGAGTCATCTGCTGTGAAATGCTGTCAGCATACACGTCACTGAAGGTTAAAGCCCCTGAATGCTTTTGCTTCTGTTTTCTCACCCGAGTACTGTGGCTTTCTTAACACTGTAGCCTTAAATTAGACCATAGCAATGGTGACTAGCTGAATGGAGACCTGTACCTAGGCCTGGCTGGAATAAAGACAAAGGCATCTAGTCTACACACCAGACTTTTAATTAATGGTAATCAAGCTGTGTTCCGTTACACTGAATTCACACTCAAGACTCAATTGTACAAATAAAGTTACGATGTCTAAATATGCATTGGATATCTACATAACGTTTTTACAGAGGCCTAACATTTTGGTACTTATCTTTATAATTGGCTAATTTGATTTTCAAAACAGTCCAATTGCAGAAATGTTTGTGATGAACCATTCAAAGGAGAATAAATACCACCTAAAACAAATTAAAACTTGAACTATTTTGCAAATAATCTACAAAGCAAACTACATTTGGGCTTTTTAAAACAAAATGAGAAGAGATCGTCATAGGTCTGGAGACAAGAAGTGCATGCTGGAAAGAAAGAGCCCCTTTCACCTTCTCAGGATTCCACAGACTTTTTGAGAAAGTTAAATGAAGCACATTTTCCATGAATATTGACTTTTACATTAACATTTGATTTGGGTCCTAGATTTATACTTTAGTACAGTCCGAAAGTAATGAATACATTATGCAAGTGTGCTAAACTTCCATTTATAAACAATGTATGACATGAATTGTTTTTTAAATTTGTGTGTGTGTGTGTGTGTGTGTGTGCGCACGCATGCAAGCACAATTGCTGAGGCACAGCATGTGCACAGAGGTCAAAGGACAACTTTGAGGAATTAGCTCTCATCTTCCATCTTATTTAGGCAAGGTCTCTTATTGCTACTGCCAACTCATTGTGTAGTCCAGGCTAACTGACCT
Source organism: Dicrostonyx torquatus (assembly GCA_028555095.1). Lineage (NCBI taxonomy): Eukaryota > Metazoa > Chordata > Mammalia > Rodentia > Cricetidae > Dicrostonyx > Dicrostonyx torquatus. The sequence continues at coordinate 6,027,460 of JAQHUG010000073.1, forward strand.
GTTAGCTTCCAGATGATTCTCCCATTTCTGCTTCCCATCTCACTTCAAGGTGCTGGGACTGCAGATACATACCATGGCATCAGGCTTGTGTACATGAGTTCTGGGGGTAAAATCTGGATCATCAGACTGACCCGACAAGCACTTTCACCCTCTGATCCATCTTGGTAGCCTAAGAGAACATCTTTTTAAAAGACTAAGCCTTGCTTCTTATTAAAATGGAAGAAAACCAGGTGGTGGTGGTGCACACTTGGGAAGTAGAGGCAGGTGAATCTCTGAATTGTAGACGATGATGGTCTATAGAGTGAATTCCAGGACAGCCAAAGCTCACAGAGAAAGCCTGTCTCAGAAAGCAAAACAAACAAAAATGACACCCTGTCATTCTCCCTCAGAATGTTTCTTGACAACAGGATTGCAGGTCAGAGCCCACATCTGCTGTCACAGACTCTTGCAAGTAATAAGGGGCTTGTGTTATCTTCTTTCCCCCAACACTGACTTATATGCCAAGCTTCACAGACAGGATTCTGTCAATCTTCAACAGCAGGCAGACTTCCCTGTTTCCAGGCCCCATCACCACTGATGGTGTCCCTCAGAGGGGGAGACCTGTCACATTGCCTCTGCTTACTTGGGATCCTTGAAGGAGGGGGAGGGGACCTCAAAGCTCCTCTGACTCTCTCTACCCCAAGTGCAGTATCCCAGAGAATCTGGGATGACTCTCGTGCTCAGGACATTGGCAGTCATCTCCAGACTTGCCCGACTCCGTCCGTACTCCCTTTGTGGAAGGAGCTACTCTTCAGGGATTCCACAACTTGCCTGGGTTGCCCCTGAAGGGGACAACTACCCCGACTCTGCAAGATGAAACTCATGAAATCCACCTAATTCTGACCCTCACCAGCTGCTGACCGGCCTCTCCAAGTGTTATTCATATCATGACTTTATTAGAAAGAAAAGTGTTTTTAAAAATATACTTCCAGTTTTCTCAGCTTTATTTTTCAGTGTGTGCTGGACTCAGGTGAAAAACTGAGATTATTTTTAATTGGGTGCTTTTTTTAGAGACCCCAAGCATCTTAACTTCTCTAAGTAAAAATATTCTCATTATACTGGAGCAACACAAGAGGCCCCAAATTATTACTAAAGATTGAATTCTTTGAGGTCATCAGAGCAAATCTGACTTGAAGTTTGGTGGTCTCGATCAAAGAGCTTGACCTCAGTTAAGTCTCAGATTGTCATCTTTAGAATAAAATAATACCCACTGTATATATTGTTACTGTGCTAAACACAGTCCCACACATAAAATGTGTATTTTCATGAGTTGATTTTTTTTATTATATTCTTTTACTTTTTCCATTCAAAAATGAGTTGATATTTAAAATCAACTTTTCAGTTTGACATTTATGACTTCCCAGAATATTTTCTCAATTTGTACCTCCAACATCATTTCCATTATTCTTTAGCCATTTATATTTATAAATAGATAATTTTTAAACTTTGTATTAAATATCTTCTAGGTGTCCTGTGTTCCAAAATGAATTTAGGAATAGTAAGGTAGATCATATAATCTCAGCGCTGAACAGTGTTCTTTGTTTGGTAAAGAGAAGTATACATATGAAAACAATAGCATTAGGTCAAGCATTATATCTACTTTATAAATATACATATAATGTGTTTGTATTTTTATAGTGGGTATATATTAGCAGGTGTTGGATGTACAAATAGAAGTACCATGACTTTAAATGTGTAGGACAGAACTCCAAGAAGGGTGGAGTCCTTATTGACTAGAGATAAGGTAAAGGCAAAATACTTGATTCTGAACTGCACAATAATTTTAGGTGTAATTATTATACCTAATTATGAGGTATAACTTCCACATAATTTGTTGCATACGTGTTTGTTTTCCGAAGCTGTGTACATATGTAGCTACCGCCACTTCAAGCTTTAGAATCTCTTTGTTCCAGCAGGGAGTTCTCAATGAGCACCTGCAGTTTTAACAGCCTTAACAGAGGTGCCACTGTAGCATATGACAGAGACGGTCATAGAAAAAGACTAAGGTCACAAGGGTAGCTGAGACCAAAGCTTGGGGGCCTCGTGTGCTTAGCCGAGGTATTCTTCCACTAGATCCAAAAAGAACTCTTCCAGAATACTCCAAAAAAGGACTGCCTTATAGTTTTTATCCCTAGCCGTCCTGTAGCACTCATCATTAGCATGGTTCTTTGCCCTGGAACCCTGTCTTCTCCACCCATTGTCCATTGTCTATCACATGAATGATGGATTTTGAGTATGAAGTAAGAATGGGAAGGAACTATGAAAAGATTAGCAGGAAAACTTGTATCCCTGATTCTCAGGGAAAGATCCTTAAAATCACACGTAAGAAAAATAATACAGATTAAAACTATATCAAGATTCCACCTTCCATCTAATAGGTCAAGTCATTACAAATGTAGAAGTTTTGTAGTGTGCCTTTTAGCATGCCTGTGGGGAACCTGGAACTCTTCCACATGGCTGGGAGGACTATTAAGGGGTATAGCCACTGTGGTGGGAATTGGGTGATGTTTAACCCACTTATGTTAACAACGTTTTAGAGATAGGCACAGTTTGACGCAGCTTCCTCCATTCTGGGATTGTATTTGGCACTGCCAAGCTATGAAAAGAAATATGCACATGGATGTTCGACCTTGTATATTTGTAGTAACACAAAAACGGGAGCCTTCTTCAGTGTTTATTTACAGGGAGCCATAAACCATGCTGTAGTCACACAAGGGATGCTATGTCACCATAAAAAAGAGTGAAGATGGCCTTGACATTCTTGGAGAAAGAAGCCTCTGGGATCTGCTGCTACGTAGAAGGGCAAGATATTGTTCTAGTATAAAACTATCCACATGAAAGAGGAAATGCTAAAGAGTGTGTGTTTGGGTTGGGAGCGATGGCGCAGCACTGAAGGACGCTTGCTCCTGCAAAGGACCCAAGTTCAGCTCCCAGAACCCACATGGAACATCTCACAACTGCTTTTAACTCCAGTTCCAGGGGATCTGACACTTTTGTCATCCTCTGGCACCCACATGCGCATGCCCTAACATGTACACACTGCCAGGCAATAATAAGAGCTAAATCTTAAAATAATGCATGCACAAACATTTTCTTCTACCAGCGCGGTTCATAACTTACATTTTCCCACAGTAGACACAAAATGCACATTTCCTACACAGTTACATGAAGGATACTCTTATTTTACATATAAAAAGTGAACAGAAACAAATATTGGCAAAGTACTACTTTGAGGAAGGTAAAACTGCATAGAGACGCCCAGAGAGGAGCTGGAAGGAGCTGGACTTCTCTGAATGTAACTTGCTTCATACATTTGGCCTTGGAACACTTTCTTATTTTGCCCTGTGTGTATTTTGTATGTTTACAAAAACAGGAAACAAGAAAACAGTGCTGGTCATAGTGCTGATGTCGTGTTTTTGAGACCACTGTTAGTTCTTCTTTAAATAATACAGACATGAAGTCATGTAGATTTCTCTAGCAGTGGGGGCCGGGTTGAACACACCTCAGCAGCCTGCCCAAGGGAGCAGGTAGAACCCGAATGGGCTGCATGTTCAGCCCTTGCTTAGGAAGAAAGACTGCTAATGTTTACTTCCGGCGTAACTGTGGCTGGCAATTGATTATACGCTTCAAAATGGCTACTAGAAGATTTTCAAACCCACTTGGGAAATGTTATAGTTCAGATTGCTTTTCTTAATTTGGGTCTCAATTGTCCCCCAAAGGTCCATGCATTAAAAGCCTAGTCCCCAGTGCCACCTCTGGGAGACTGTGGAACAGGGAGGAGGTATGGCCTAATAGGAGGAAATTAGTTTGTGGGAAGCATGTCCCTAAAAGGAAAGCTGGCACTGTCTCCACTGCTCTTCCTTCCACTTTCTGGTGTCCATGCTACCAGGAGGGGAACAGTTTGCTCCACCTTTCATTTCCTGCCAAGATTCTATCTCACCCAAGGCCCCTGACCAAAGCTGTGAGTAAAAATTTTCCTTTCTGCTTTATATTTTACTTCAGGTATTTCGTTACATAAATAGAAAGAAATGACAACTGTTTGAATTGAAATACATACACATACCAGATACCTTGGTCTGATCACTACATATTGTCCATATGTACACATGCCTCCTTGTAAATATGAATCATTTTATACATCCAGCAGGATGTCTCCAAGCTCAATATACTAAAAAGGAAAAAAATGACAAAGTAAGCCGGGCGGTGGTGGTGCATGCCTTTAATTCTAGCACTCGGGAGGCAGAGGCAGGTGGGTCGCTGTGAGTTCGAGACCAGCCTGGTCTACAAGAGCTAGTTCCAGGACAGGCACCAAAGCTACAGAGAAACCCTGTCTAGAAAAACAAACAAAAAAAAAGACAAAGTAACAAAGCTTGGCTCTTGTTTGTTAGTTTTGAGACAGGGTCTCATACAGCCCAAGGTATTCTCAAGTTTGGTAAGTAGCTGAGGATGGTCTTGAACTCCTAATTCTCCTTCATCTACCCGCCAAGTGTTGAGATTACAAAGGACTGTCAAATGGAGTCTCTGGATAAGACATCCGTGCTCCCCAGACAAGCATTTCATTCAGAACACATTCAATGAGAGGGAAACATGTAAGCACACACCATAGGAGGAAGAGGCGGCGGTCACAACTACACATCAAGGGATATTTTTCAAACACTGGGAAAGGGAAGAGGAGAGATGACTCTGTCGTTAAGCTCCTGCAAAGGAGCTGCCTTAGGTACATAGTGCTCACTGGCAGCTTGCACCCCTCTGTGATTCTAGCTTCAAGATTGACTTCCTCTTCTGCTCTATCTGAGCACCGGCCACAAATGCAGGGCACTTGCATACAGGTAAGGCAACGCACTCACACACATAAAATAAAAACAGTTACATCTTGACACCAGGAGACCGTACTTTGAGGAAGAATTTGGAAAAAACAACTTAATTAAAAAACAATACGGGGCCTGGAGAATCGGCTTAGTGGTTAAGAACACCGATTGTTCTTGCAGAGGACACAAATTGAATTCCTACCACCCCCATGGGGCAGTTCACACCAGACTGTAACCCCAGCTCCAGGGTATCTGATGTCATATCAGGGCCTCCACAAGCACCTGCACATACATGTGTGTGTACACACACACATATACACACTCACACACAAGTAAAACAAATCCTATAAAAAATGTGCCCCAAAAATAGACTTTTAAAAATACATTGTGTATAGTCAAACTCTAGCAAATTAACTCAAAGTCATGACTAGCTCTTAACATTTAGATAATTAACCTACAGATTGTAGGTAGTTTGTTGGGGGAAAGAGGCTGCTTGTTGGTTCCTGGCTACCCAGCTAGCTTAGACTCAAAATAATTACACAGAAACTATATTAATTAAATCACTGCTTGTCCCATTAGCTCTAGCTTCTTATTGGCTAACTCTTACATCTTAATTTAACCCATCTCCATTAATATGTGTATTGCCACACGTGGCTGTGGCTTACCAGGTAAAGTTCCCAGAGTCTGTCTCTGACAGCTCCATGGCTTCTCTCTGACTCTACCATTTTTTCTCCCAGCATACATCCTAGCTTTCCCCACCTAGTTCTGTTCTTCCCTGCCATAGACAGTTCTTTATTTATTAACCAATAAAAGCAACACAGAGACAGAAGAACCTCCCATTGTTTTTGTTTAGAAACAATGTTCTGATTCTTAAATATAGAGTCAGAAATAAGCAATGTGGGAGCTGGGAAGTTAGCCCAGTGGGCAAAATGCTCACTGTGAAATAAGGAGAATCAGAGCTGGAATTCCTAGTCACCATATAAAACCCAGGGATAGTGGCACATATCTGTCACTCCAGCCCCAGGAGGCAGAAGGACTTTAGGGACTTCTAGTGACAGAGTTCACCCAATTGATAAGTCCCAAGTTCAGGGAGAGAGCCTGTCTCAAAAGATAAAGTGAGGAGCAATAGAGGAAGATGCTAAATATTGCTCACTGGCTTCCATATGTGCATGGGCATACACGTGCACGGACACACACACACACAATTTAAGTAAAGTGAAAGATAAGTCATTTTTAAAACCTTGGGAGACTAGAGAGATGGCTCAGTGGTTAAGAGCACTGACTGCTCTTCCACAGGTCCTGAGTTCAATGCCCAGCAACCACATAGTGGCTCACAACAACCTATAATGAGATCTGGTACCCTCTTCTGGCCTACAGGCAGGATACTGTATAAATAAATAAATAAATAAATAAATACCCAACCTTGGGCCCTAGACTTGATTTTAATACCTGTTCATTCCCTGATTACAAGCAGGGAACAAATCATCCATGACAAAGGACACTGTTTTCTCCTTTAACTTCAAATATATTTTGAATTCTCCCTGACAAAATGGTCCTGCTTCAGGCAAGGGATTAGGAGTTCTTCTTGCCTTAGGTACCTTTCTACTATATGTGGCCAGACCTCTTGGTCACCAGCAATCATTACCACAGTATCCCTCACAAGAGAGGACTATTCTCCCACACCCTGATGAAGCAACTCTCCCATCTCTACTCAGTCTTAGCATGGGATCTCAGCCCAATGGCTCACACATCCAAACCCCAATTTGTACATTTTCAAAAGGACAGCAGCCCACTGTGAAGGTCGACAAAGGGTTCTCTTAGCAGGTACTGAGGGCAGCATACAGAACTCCTCCTTTCTCTGTACTGTCCTGTGCAGCTTCAGTTACATAAGGTTAACCATGATTCAAGCACACTAGCTGGAAAAATACAGAGACAAATAGTCTGTAAGCTTTAAATAATTGCCATCTCGGTATAGTCATATAATCTTATTATAAATATTGCTGTGAATTCCTTTTAGTGCCTGGCTTATAGATTAACCATAGGCATGTTGAGAAATATATAGTAAACACAGCTTTCCTGCTATCCAAAATTTTAGATATCCATTGCCAATCTCAGAACATGAACTCCAGGAACAAGGGGTCCCCACTGTAGTTCATCTCATTCTGGTACCAGCATGGCTTTCTGTGTAGCCCCTCTGACCAGACAATAGCCCAGCCAAGTGTCGCAAGCCCAAAAATAAAGGTCAGTGGCACATCCCAGAGCCAGGGGATGTTTCCTTGTCTTACAAGGACGATTGTAGAACTTGGTTCTATTGCCAGCAGTGCACAGGGCCCACACGGTATGTCTCTCTATGTGTGAATGCATGGCTGCCTATGCAAGGTATTCCTGTCTCCAGCTCTTTCTACATGTCTCATCAGTTTGGGTTAACACATAGAGAAAACAGTGAAGGCTGGTGGGAAGGAAAAGGTTCATTTTCTTTAGAACCATTTGACCCCATCACTGAATCAGCACAAAAGGAACTTTCCATTTGGAGCCCCCAGCAGTCTGAATGGGACAGCACAGCAGGATAAAAACTTGACGGCATGTTTCCTAGTAATGACTGCCCAGAGAGGCTGTTCCTTCATAATAATCTTATTAAGGGAAGAGAGTATATGTTTTTGTCTCCCCTTTGTGAAGAGCAATTTATTTTTAAGGATAGTAAAGGAAATAAATTTCCCTGAAATGGTTCCTTGGTGGATCGGGGTCCATGCAACTCGTTCTGCGTTTATAGATAAGCTAAAGGTCAAATGAATGTTATGTGTTTATGGTGTGGGCTTGCTTAGGCCTGCACAGCATGGTGGCAGAGGGAGCAAGCTAGCTCATTCAGTCGCTCTGCGCCAGAGGCTATCAGGGGAAATAGCTATCAATCATCTGTCATGAGGCAGTAGCTTTCCCAGTGGGGTTTAGCACGCGGTAGGAGGCTCAAACGTGTTGCTGTTGTCACTGTGGAAAACACGCGATTTTTCAGATGCAGATTTGACAGCTTCTAAAGAAATGGCATATGTGTCTCTGCGAATTAGCTTACTCTTCTTGAGGCCATTCACACACATGCATGCAAGCACATGTGTATGCGCATGCTACATTAGCATGTTTGCAGGTCCACATGTGTGTACAAGTCTCTGGGGGCCAGAGGACAACATCAACTGACCTTTCGTAGTTTCAAACCAACTCTTCTTGTTTTTAGATTTATTCTTTTATTCATATGTTTGCACGTGGTTATTTTTCCGTGTGCTGTCAAGCACACTTGCCATTTCACACATATGGAAGGCAGAAGATGATGTCAGGAAGTTGTTTTCTCCTTTGACCATGAGGTCCCCAGGGATCAATTTCAGATCATCAGATTTGGTGGCAAGTGCTGAGCCATCTCGCTGTTCCAGTCCCAACGTCCTTGAACCAAGAAGGCCCCAGGGATCTGACTGTCTGGACCTCCCCTCACTGGAACTGTAAATATGAGACACTGGGCCCAGGTCTTTCATGCATAGGTTCCAAGGACTGAACTCAGGTCTTTATAAATTTTAGGACATTATCAGTTGAGCTGTTATCCGACCTCCAGGTTATTAAATATAGAAGCAGGTACTTTGGGGAAAATAAAGAGAATCCAGTTGAATGTCTAGTCAAGTTGGTCTTTAATCTTGGATCCTTTCTAGTCGCACATCGTGTAAAATCACAGTCAGCTCTCTGTTGGATATGCCTTTATGTACTTACCCTAACCACATTTCCCATTCATTCAATAAATAACGAATTAACAGGCACTGTACACATGACCGCATATGCTAGACGCAGAGAGGACCCTGCACTGAAAATTTTAGTCTCTACTAGAGACAGGAAAAAGAACAAGAAAAAGAAGTATCTGCTGCAAGCCACCTCGCTGGTCCTAGGGTCTAATTGCTGAAGAATCCAGAGAGATCTGTTTTACTGAATAAGCACCTATGCAGCCCAGGCAATGTATTGGGCATCCTCACACGATTTTTCTCACTTTATCCTCATTGCCACTCATTCCGGTGAGAAGCCAACATACAAAGAGATCTTGTTACTCTGAGGGAGGTCAGTGGGACTGAGAAGTGGTAGGCACGTGGTGATTCTCCCCATGCCCGAAAGCCAGGCCTATCCTCCTTTCTGCTTCCACAACTGCTTCTCTGAGTGCAGAAGCAAAGCGAGAGGGTCCCTCAGTAGCTACTTTACCTGATAAGGGGAGTCCTTCCAGAAGTATGTATTGTTTTCAACTTTAAGTCACGGGGAGAAAGACTAGAATTAAGCCCACACTCAGAACCTAGGACACTTTCTGGCTAATTGTCTGTTCTTCTCCTCCATTTATCTACCCCATTGCAATTCACTGATACGCAACCTAAATTGCAGGCATTTAGAGGGGACACAAGCTAGGCTAAGGGTGCTCACGATGTTCTCATTCTCGTTGTTACCTGCCTGTACCTGTCCTTCACATAATGAATTTGTTTTCCCTTCCTCTGGTTCATCTATTGTCAGTTTATGTCAGTAGACTTCACTTTGTAACTTCCAGAGAGTAGAAGAGAACTCCATTGTCCTCTCTGTAACGTGACATTAGAATCAAAGCCTTGGGTCCAAACTCTGGAAAAATTTTAATTGCTACACCCTACATTGAAAAGAGAGTGGGGGTGGAGGAGGTAAAGAAAAACACTGCATGACCAAAGCTGTGTACATCATATATGATGCATTACTTAGAGAGGTACAGGATTCGCATAGGATATATTAGAGAAGATCGGTGAGTGAACTGCAGTAGAGTGGGCTGGAAGTCGGAAACTGGCTATGGGCTGGAAATGGGAAGGTGAAGAGTGATGGGATAATATGGGATAGGATAGGGAGGGAGTAGGTAGGAGCAGAATAGAATGGGAAGTGTGGATAGGATGGAGCGGGATGAGGCAGGTGTGCACAGAGCTTTTCTCAGAGGAAAGCAGAGGACCAAGGAGAAAGGATGTCAAAGCAAGCACAGGCAGACTGGAGAGAGGAAAAACGAGGCACATCTGTACATCACCAGTGGTCCTGTACAGCTCCGACTGTCCTCTGCAGTGTGGTAGAGAAATTCATGAGAACGGAAACTTCCCCGCCATCATTGCATCGTAGCCTAGGAACCTAGGAAGGTACAGGGCTGTAGCAGCCACCAGTCACAATGCTCCATGTCAGTATCATCCATTGCTCTGCCTGGGCCACCCCTCTCCTGACCTCTCTCTCCTTGGTCCCATATTTGTCACATTTCCCTGTGTTCATCCCTTCCTTGATCCTTCTCCCTTCATGCTCTGTGTCCCAGGATGCTCTAACTCTCCTCTTCTTGCAGATATTCTCAGAAGTTTCAATTCCTGCCCTGCTCATCTTTTCTCTTAGGGACTTAAAACCCTTCCCGAATTTTTCCAAGCTGACATCTATCTGTTTTTTTACCAAAACGGCCACTCCTAGGAATTTTCCTTTAACCCATTCCCACGTTCCTGGCTCAGTTCTTGTCAAAATCCCACACAACCTGGCCTGTAATGGTCCCAGTAGCTCTTTCTTTTTGTACATTCTTGAAGCTTGTGACATGGGTAATGAGCCTTTCTGCACGCTTTTCTTGATATTTATGGGCTCCTCTAGATGAGGACCTGGTGTGATTCACACCTGCATTCTAAGACTCTAATCATTTCAACCTAGGTGAATGAAAAACAGAAATAAAAGGAGGGCATGACTGCTCCTAGGTATGGTAGAGAAGAAGGTTTATTGCAAGTAAAACGGAAGGCACAACCAGAGGCATCTGGAAGGGTCCAGACTGAACCTGACCATGTGAGGAGAAAGGGAAGGCCACTGACCCAAAGGCGTCTGGGCCAAAAGATTGGCCAAGAGGCTAGCATAGCCATGAGACTGGCATAGCCAAGATGGTTGAGTTATATAGGGGCCAAATGAGCTGGGGAAAGGGGTAGCTCAGCCCTAAGAGTTCAGGGTATGCCAGCCAGGATGGCCATGTAACACTTATGAACTGAGGGATGCTAGGAGAACCTGGTGGCCAGAATCAGCTTTGATATGCTAATGGAGATCTCAGCCATTTGTCCCACGTCTGAGACCTAACAATAGCTGGCGTCTATCAGTGGACCCTACATACAACTGTAAATTCACTTCCTAACATTCTGTTGGAAATGCTCAGTAGCCAGCGGTTAGGAACAGGATGAAATCTTCCATGTGAACAAACTCACAGCCCGGCCCTGGATAATCCTTTTGCCTCCCACAGCTCTCCAGAAGCAGTTCATCATTCTAGAAAATTCAGTTCCAGACCCCGCCCTATCACGCCAGTGGTCTCTTGTCTGCTTTCACTGGAATTTACCCTGTCCTCTCTCTTCATGGTCAAGTCCTCATACTCTTATAAAGTAAAAACTCGATCTCACGGAGTTCATGGAACTTTCCAGGTCTCCCAAACTTTAAATCTTCAGGGCCCTGTGATCACAGAAGGACAAAAACACCTGTGTCTTCTTACCAGCTTCTTCTTGAGAGACACCCGCTCTGGGTTCAGGCTCTTTATTTCTCCCACCAGCTTCTAAACTCGCTGAGAATCAGGTCCCTAGCCCACAGGATATCTGCGTTTATCTCCAATGTTCTCTGCCTGGCAGGGCCTTGTATACAGCTATTGTTTTAAGATCACCTTCCAGATCCAAAAGAAGAGAGAGAATTCTGAACACACCCTGTCTTTCTGGCATGAATCAGGTTCTGGCCATTGTTTACAAGACAGGCTCAGTGCAAGTCAACTCAGATCCCGCACACCGAGCCTTTGTGAGACTCCTTCCCAGGTGGCCCTGTCTGTAGGGCGATACCTGCCCTGACTGGCAAGTCGGCTACTGTACAACATTGCAATTGCAAGTTCAGTTAGGGACTGTGATTCAGTTACAGCATCTGATATCTGTAATAGGAGTCACTTGTTCTTTCGAGAGAACTCTTGAAAAATACCCTTCTTGTTATCAGAAGGTGTTGCTGAGTCATCCAGTGGACCCTTTGCCATTTATGCCATTCCTGTACACCCTGAAACTCATTTCATACTGGTCCTCCATGGCCCACATAGTAAGCGCTGCCTGGCGTTGTCGACTTAACTAAATACCTACCTGGAGGGATTACAGTGGGCCGGTGGCCGAAACTTGAAATCCTACCCACTTGCGTATGCATACTTCATGCACCTGAATGGCTCCACTCAAATGCCCCGAAGAAAGAAGGCCGTTGTGAGAAGAGGTTGCCTCACCTGCCCATCCAGTGGGATGGATTTTCATCTTGATGAAAACATTAAACTGAGAAAGACCCACGGGTGGGAAGGTTCTGGCTGACTTTGCCAATTCATCCCTGCCCTGAACTCTAATACTGGGCTAGCTTTCCCGTTCTTTGCTGTCTTCAAAAGACACCCAGAAGCTACAAAAAGAGTGGGATTTCCATCTCAATGTCTTTTAACTCTTCGAGTGCCCGCGTGTTTCCCTCCAGATGATCCCTTTGTGTCTTACAGCGTTGTGTTAGCATCAAATCGCTCCTAACCGCTTCCAGAGAAGTATAAAGTGGTGACTAACACTAGTAAATTACTCACAATTTCTCCAGAAGTGAAGACACAATAGAGGGAGGAGACCGTTGAACACCCCAGGCATTCATTATATCTGTAATCTTCCGAACTGGGCGCTAGATGCTTCTCTTCTATAGCCTGGCTCCCTTAGCAATAGAGTATGCCAGCAATAGGATTCTAAGAAAAAGCCTATACACAAGAATATCAAAAGTGGCCATTTCTTGTTTGGAGAATTAAGAGATTTCTGATAGTGCTTCTCTTGCCACATACAGAATCCTCGCCTCTGAATGCTAGACTCCTTGCTGTGTTTTCTAACCCAGGCTTAATCTTGTCAATTCACAAATTCCTTTATTAGGGATTCTCTATAAAGCATAAAGAAGCCTACTGACCCCTTAACTTAAAATTGTGTTTCACACACAGTGGGCCTTCAGGACATAGATGTTAATGGATGGATGGATGGTTGGATGGATGATTATAACTCAACTGGACAAGAGTCAAGACTTTAGATTCTTTGACACACTTGCTCCTTTGCAATGCTGAAATACTTTGAGTATGAGAAGCATAACAAAATATTTAAAAGAGTTTCACCCCAATTCGTTTATTGACAATAATCACTTAGGCTTTAGGGACAAAAATTAATATGTGAACCTGCTATTTTCATATATCAAATCAAATGATCACATGCTGATGATTTCATATTGTTGAGCTTGGATAATTTAGAAGTTCTTTTTTGCTTCTCAGGACTCTCCCTGTATATTAAACCGGTGGATCTGATGTGAGGTCCAGGGATTGATTCTGATCTGTAGAAAAGTCAGATCAGAATGCATGTTAGGGAGAATTTATACAGTTGATGTCTAAGAAGTAAATACTAATAAATACTAATACCAATGTTTCTTCCCCAAAGTGTGAAAGGGGCAACCCTTCCCAAGAGCAAATGAATGCTATCAGGAAAGCAATGGAAGCTGATGGAATCACTGGCTGGAAGAATATGTGTCCTTTGTGTGGCTTCTCTGAGATTTTGGTCATTCCTTGCAAAAATGAAACTAGAGAGCCCACTCCGAGGACACAGAGGATGGAGGATGCAGCACATTGGCCCAACATGTCACACACAGTAAGTGCTCATTTGTATTTCTAGTAGGGGCATTCTGGATTGGTCCCTGTGGCTGAGCTAGTACTGTAGATTATTTTGGGGGGTATCAGTGGGGTACTTCCCTATTCCAGAGTGATCCTTACTCCACCTACCCATTCTTCTCCATTTACACCATGCTTGTCTGCCCTCTGGGTTGTCTCCCCCAGTACTGGCCCCATTTTAACTTCATCCTTTGGCTCTCACTGATCACCCAACCCCACCATTGCCCTAAACCCTTTGTCTGCTAGTGCACTTAAGATCCGTTTTGTCTGTCTTTCCTATTTTTAAATTCTCAGCACTCATTCAAAGGTATGGTTCCTAGTTTCTTATACCAGGGGTGATGGATACTGTCCCCATTTAGGTTCATTGAATTTTCTGGTCAATCCAACCTGTTACACTATCCTTCCCCTGATCAAACTGCACTATCTTCTATAAACTATGACGTCATAGTAAATGTAAGCCTGTTGGTGCTCACCCCTGAAGGTTCTCCTGACTCAGATGGAAAGGAGAGAAAAAACATTCACGAGAGTGAGATACAGAAAGTGTACATCTATGTAGGTTCAATTCTCAACACCTTGAGAAGGGGAGGAGGAGAAAGGGGAGAGACCAGAGAGAAAAGAGGGGAGGTCTTTGCTGCCTTTATTGCCATTCAAATCTTCTTACTCACCAATGGATCTTTCTTTTCAGAATGGCTAGCCCAGTGTTTATGTACTCAGTTAACTCCCTATGGAGAGTGAAGGGCTGGTTATAGCCATCAATAATCCCAGATCAACATCCAGAGTCATGGAGAGAGTGGGAAAACGGCAGAATGCTATCTATATTTTATATGTAAACTGCCTGGGTTATTTTCTTTTATTTTACATTCCAACCACAGTTCTTCCCCCCACCTTTTCTCCCACCCTCTCTGACTTCCCCTCCATCCACTCCTCCCAACATCAAGGGCTCCTATGGGAAATCATCAAAGTCTGGAATATTAAGTTGGGGCAGGACCAAGCCCTTCCCCCTGCATTAAGGTTGAGCATGGCATCCCATCATAAGGAATGGGCTCTAACAAGCCAGCTCACATACCAAAGACAGATCCTGGTCCCACTGCCAGGGGTCGCTCAGATAGACTTCACCACTGTCTCCCACATATGGAGGGCCCAGTTTGGTATGATGGAGGCTCCACAGCTGTTGGTCTAGAGTTCATGAGTTTCCATGAGCTTGGTTCAACTGTCTCTGTAGATTTCTTCATCATGATTTTGACCTCCCTTGCTCACATAATCCCTCCTCCCTCTCTTTGGCTGGACTCCTGGAGCTAGGCCTAGTGCTTGGTTGTGAATCTCCACATCTGGTTCCATAAATTACTGAATAAAAATCTCTATGATGGCAGTTGTGGTATTAACCAATCTGATTACAAGGGAAGGTCAGTTCAGGAACTCTCTCCACTATTGCTAGGAGTCTTAGCTAGGGTCATCCTTGGGATTCCTGGGAATTTCCTTAGCACCAGGTTTCTCCCCAGCCCAATAGTGGCTCTTGTTGTATTAGGCAGGAGCAGCGGGCTGTGTTCCGCCCGGCACCCCAGCCACACGTCCACATGTCTATACCTGGAATACACAAATTACACACAAACTGGATTTATTTAAATTACTGCCTGGCCCATTATTCACTAGCCTCTTCTTGGCTAACTCTCACATCTTATTTCAATCCATTCTTTATAGTCTGTAAGTCACCACGAGGTAGTGGGCTTACCAGGAAGATTCAGCATATCTGACCCTAGCGGCTTCATGGCAGCTCTCTCCCTGACCCAGTCTTCTTCCCAGCATACTGTTCTCTTTTCCCCGCCTATCTAAGTTCTGCACTATCAAAAGGCCCAGGCAGGTTTCTTTATTAACCAATGAAAGTAACAAAATATAGAAGAACCCTCCTACACCAGGCTCTCTCTATCAAGATCTCTTTCACTGATCTCCCACTCTGTCCCCCTCCCCACCTCAACCATCCCATTCCCTCATAGTCTCATCTCCCATCCCCTTCCCTTTACCAACACCCTCACCCCAGTTCACCAAGGAGACCTCATCTAATTGTGCCATCATTTCTCCTCTCACAAGAATCAATGCACTTTGTTTCGTGTGAACTTCCTTAGGGAAGTGTACTTCTCTGGCTCACAGTAATCCTTAGTTACCATAGGTCTTTGTGTAGGATTGAGGCCTTGTGAGCTACTCCCCACCATCCACTTTAGTATGTCTGTTGTTATCATTGTTCAGTTCATGGTTAATCAGTCATGTTCCAAATGTCAGTCCTGAAAGCATACAGACAAGTAGCCCTTGACATGTTGAGCAAGTTGTATTTTTATAGTTGGGAATATATGTATATATGTATATATGTATGAGAAATTAATGAAAAACAGAGGCCAGGAATTTGAAAGAGAGAGGTGTATAGGAGGATTTGGAGGGAGGAAAAGAAAGAATGAAATGATGTAAATACAGTACCAAAAATAAGAGAAAGAATTAAGAGAAGTGAAGAGAGGAATACAGGAAAATGTTTAGCAATGAGATGGTATAAAAACTTATTTTAATTTTTAAAGAATGAAAAACTGTATTGTGCTATAGTTGAGGTTTTTGTTTGTTTGTTTGTTTTGTTGTTATCTTGTTTTGTTTTTCTCTTTGAGGAGTCCATCACCTAACTCCTAATAAATACACATGGAGTCTTATTATTTCTTATGAATGCCCAGCATTAGCCGGGCTTGTTTCTTGCCAGCTTTTCTTAACGTAAATTATCCTATCTATCTTTTGCCACTGGGCTTTTATCTTTGCCATTTCTGTGTACCTTCCTTTACTTCTTACTCTGTGGCTTGCTGTGTAGCTGGGTGACTGGCCCCTGATGTCCTCTTCTCCTTCTTCTTTATCTGACACCCATGGAAGTTAGTTCCTAGGGTCACCACTCTCCCAGATCAGCATTACTCTCACTTTCAAGCAAATGAGGTGTGACACAACAGTGTGTCCCCTCCACTTTTCTCTTTCCCAAAAGTGCTGGTAAATTGGTATCAGTCCCATGGGTAGCAGTGAAGGGGAATGTGCCCACTCTGGGCTGCAGCACTCCCCACCTGAGGCCAGTGATGGCAGAACAACGCTAAGTGCACATGTTGAAAGAAATGTCACGCACACGCACACAGGCATGCACGCACACACACACACACACACACACACACGTACACACGCATGCATTCACACATGAAAATGCTCATCATTTTGGAAGTGAAACAAGCCCCGGAAGGACAAGGGATGCACCCACATTTATAGGCCATTTTCCTTCCTAGCTTTTCATGGGCCCTTGAAAATCTTTCTGAACAACCAGACTTGTGCTGTGACAATTTAAAATAGACAGCAAGGTGAAATTTTGTGAGGCAAATAAAACTGTGCTGCATCCAGATAGAAATTCTCTGAGTCTGGAGAACCATCTATGACAGCCTCAGAAATGACAATAGTACAAAGGCTGGCCTATAGGCCACAGGATTATTAGTATATCAAAATCCAGAATTCTGTTCATTATATATAGAATAAGGCCAGGTTTTTGTCTTTTTAGATGAATTGCCAACATTCAAGTGCTCTCCTTTCCAAAGAAGGATTTTGCCAGTGTCATCATCATGGACTAAATGTATACATCTCTCCAAAATAATGCTGATGTAGTAACCATCAGTAGGAAAATATTTGGTGATGCTGTCTTTGGGAAATAATTAGGGTAAAAGAAAGGCTCTCTGTGTGCTACATCAAGGAAGACCACACTAGGGCCTAGCAAAACATCTCTAATCCGAAAGAAGAAGGCCTTTACCGGGAACTATGACCTTGCTCTTGGACATTTAGCATCCAGTAATAAATCACTATATTGTTTAAAGTCCCCAAGTTATGAAATTTTTTAAATGGTAACATAAGCTAATCAATGCAGTAAATAACAAAATAATGTCAACTATAAATAAAAACAGACGATGTGGGATCAAAAGCTGTGCAAGGTTATTTCCCAGGCTGGGCAAGATTACTCGTCACCTAATCAGAACAGCACCTCTAAAGGTGGCTCTCATATCGACCCTCAATTATACTCCTATTCTGCGGGGACAGACACAGCAGGGCTCTCTGAGATGAAGGTGTTTACTACTGCGTCTGTATTTCACAAAGGCAAGCTCAGAACACCTGGCCAGATAATGTGTTTCTGGGAAGCGAAATCCGGGAGGAGAACGCACGGCTATTTTTTTTTATTATTGTTAAAAGAAAAATTTACATTTACTCCCCTTGTTCCCGGCCCTCCTGCTCCCCCACTACCCCACCGCCCTCCCCCTGCTTCCTTAAGATGGTGCAGGATACCCTGTCCTATGGGAAGCCCAAGGCCCT
>JAQHUG010000073.1:6049519-6096296 GCA_028555095.1 Dicrostonyx torquatus
GAGAAGGTTCCATGAGATGCTGAGAAGAAGGTATATTCTTTTCTGTTTGGGTGGAATGTTCTATAGATGTCAATTAAGTCCATTTGATTCATTACCTCGGTTAGATCCCGTATTTCTTTGTTAAGTTTCTGTCTGGTTGACCTGTCCATTGGAGAGAGAGGAGTGTTGAAATCTCCTACGATTAGTGTATGTTGTTTGATGTGTGGTTTGAGATCTAGTATTGTTTCTTTCACATATGCAAGAACAGCCTCTGACAATGACCCACATCGGAGCACTGCACTGAGCTCCCAAGATCCAGCTGAAGAGTGGAAGGAGTGAGAGTATGAGCAAGGAATTCAAGACCATGAGGGGTTCATCCACTGAGACAGTTTGCTTGAGCTAAATGGGAGCTCACCAACTCCAACTGGCCTGGGAGTGAATGAGCATGGGAACAACCAAGCCCCTCTGAAGGGGGTTGACAGTTGGAGCAGACTGAGGGACTACTGATAGTGACACTGGGATGTGTCTCTACTGCATGTACCGGCTTCATGGGATCCTATTCTCTTTGAATGTAAACTTTGCTCAACCTAGATGTAGTAGAGAGGGCCTTGGACTTTCCACAGGGCAGGGTGCATGGCACTCTCTTAGGGTTGGAGGGAGTGGAGTGGGAGCGTCTGTGGAGAGAGAGGGAGGGGTCTGAGAGGAGGGAGTGGGAATTTGGATTGGTATTTTTTAAGTAATAATAAAATAAGGAAAAATTAAAATTCTAAGGAGGAAAAAAAAAAGAACAGCCTCTGAGCTTTTCTTCCAACGTGAATGCATGCGAAAGAGTGTCTTCAGCACTCCTTACTGTATAAGTGAGTGTAATCCTTCTTAAACTTTCAACAGAAGGGCAGGAGTGCTGGCTCTGGCTGAATGGATCCATGCCATGAGATGGCTGTGTTCTTCAGTCCTTAGTTCCGATTCCTCTGGATCGCCTTCATTCTCAGGCAACTTCTTCACAGCTGGGTGAGGAAAAGGACACGGACATGGAGAGTCCATGGTTTCCAATCCAGCTACTAGGAATCCAAAGACTGGCAAAACGATAGTCTCAGAGCCAGGGTCATAGGCACCCTTGACTGGGCCCTGAAAAAGCAAGAGATAAGAAGTGGACCTGGATCTGTACACACCACCAAGCCATCCTCACCTCGCCTCAGCCTGAGCCCCAGGAAAGGGTGGCATTGTTCTGTGTGGGGAGAAGAAAATGGTGCAACAGCTGACAGCCAGTCCCGTGGCGACTCTGCTTACTCTGCCCTGTGCATCCTACACCTACTGCATCTCTGCCCTCTTCTAACGCAAAATTTCACACATAAGAAGGTATGGTATGCTAGAAAATCCATCTCAAATATATTATGATAGGCTGTAAAGGAAGCTCTGAACTTACTTTCTTTTGTGTATGGCGTGTGTGTGTGTGTGTGTGTGCGCGCACACACACACGTGCTCACACCTGTGTGGTTGCTCATGACTACCCATGAAGAAGAGGGGGTCAGAAATTAACAGGAGATGTCTTTCTTTAATTATCCTCCACCTTATTTTTTATTTTATTGAGACTAGATCTCTAACTGAACCTGTAACTCACTGTTTCAGCAAAAGGAGTTGGCCAGTGAATTCCCAGTATCTCCACGCTGAGGCTCCATCTCCCAGCATTGCAATTACAAACACAGGTGACCACATTCAAATTTTATGTAGGTGAGAGAAATTTGAATACAGGTCCTCATGTTCATGCAACAGGCAATTTGCCCATTGAGTTATCCTCAAGGTCTGAATTACATGTTCAGGGTTTTCGGTACATACCTTTCTCATTAAACTTTCCAATGTGAAAGTTACCTAGGCAACTTTATTATATGTATATACTTGTACACATGTGAACGTTTGTGGATACACACGAACATTGATACATATAAATGCATACCGAGGTGCATGTTTATGTGTACACAACACATGATCACATGTTTGTGTGTATTCACATAGCTGTATACAGACACACACATGAAGAGTGACACACAGGGTATTTATTGCAGTCCTTCCACCCAGGCAT
Source organism: Dicrostonyx torquatus (assembly GCA_028555095.1). Lineage (NCBI taxonomy): Eukaryota > Metazoa > Chordata > Mammalia > Rodentia > Cricetidae > Dicrostonyx > Dicrostonyx torquatus. The sequence goes on from JAQHUG010000073.1 coordinate 6,051,576, forward strand.
TGTTTACAGCGGAGGAAGCAGCCATGAACCAGAGAGATCCGTTTCTGCACTCATGTTGCTGGCTCCGTTGGGGCAGAGATGAGGTAGGAAAATAAAGCTCCCAGTGACATCACCATGCCAAAAAAATGAAAACTGAGCCTTTGGGATTTTAAGGAAGACAAGACCTTGCTAATGGCTGAGGTCCCTCACTGGCTGCCACAGTTATCGCCCTTTGCCTACTGCCTAGACTAGTTCTCCAGCAGCTCAAGGAAGCATCTACAATTTGGGAAGAAGGTTTGGGGTAACCTGAGCCCTGCACCCTACCTCACCCTGTCTACCCTAGCCTTACTCTTCACAGCCACCCTCTACCAGTTCCTGTAAATATATCCGCTTCTATTTCTACATTATGATATGACCATTACACCAACTCAGAAAGTAACAGTATTCTGTTGAGAGAATAATGATCCTGAGAGAGCTCGTCCCGGGTTATGGTTAAACTTCATAATTCTTCACCCCTCACATCACATACAAATCCTATGAAGTGTGCTTTATGTCTGACTGAGCATCGAATTACACAGCCATATTTGCTTGTCACTCAGATGGACAAAAACACTGAAATTGTGACTGGAGCGAAGTAATACATCCATGACCACATCAGCCTTGTGTGTGTTACGGTGGTGGGTTTTGGTTTGGTTTGGTTTGTCTTCCCATGACTGAGCTCCAGTACCACAGATGCGACTTCACACATGCTGACAAACATTTGTGGCGGGAACGGCCTGCACAAAGTCCTCAGCAATGACATCATGCAGTTCAGCTCACAGCCCCCACGCCTGCCATTTTCCTTCCACTGGCTGTGGTTGGTTTTCATGGGATCCTCGCAATTTCCTCCTCCCCAACTGAAATGCAGCTTCCATTTTCTTCAGCTCTCCCAGCAGACTCCAGGCTACAAAGCCCCTCCCTTAGTGGATCTATATTTTAAAACGCATATAACTAGAAGCCCACTGATATACCTGAAATCCCCCTTCCGTGTTTGTGCATAATGCCGTAGATCCTATAATGCCACAAAGAGCATTTTCTGATGATTGCTTCTCTCAGTTCATTGTGTCATTACATTTTAATCTTCAGTAAGGATTCAGTCTATCGGGGAGGGGGCCTATAAGGTGGTACAGGTCTCGGAGCCTTGTGAGGCTCTCTGTGGGTGATTGTCCCACATGCTGGAGGCTGCAGTATGCAGCTAAGCCTTTATCAATTGCTTTTTTCAGGTTGCTGCAGCCTGAGCATAATCCCTCTGGAATGTTCTCAGCCGTACCCTCCACACGACCTTGTAAGAAACCAGAGGACGTAAAGATGAAATGCTGGAAGTACTCAGAAACCTGTTTCAAAGTCTGAGTAGATGATTGCGGGGATTAAAGGGAGTGAGTGGCTTGTGTTCGCCTCTGGACCTCTAAAACTGGTACAATAAACCCATCTCCATTAAAAAAAAAAAAAGTCAGAGAGAAAACCTTGCTTTCTATCTATCCCAACCCATAGGGTCAACCATCCCCGGGGCCCACCTAAAACTAAGCTACATAAGCCTCCGTGCCAGCAGAGAGAACTTAGCCCAGCAGCTGGCAAGCTGGCACACCCCATCAGTAAACATTAGTAAACAGAGATAACGGCACCACTCATGTTGTAGGCCTTCAGGACTCAACAGGGGAGTTTCCAAAAGAGGACTTTGGCATATTGTGAGCCTACAAATGGCACCCAGTAGGCCCTCAGCAAGTGCGAGTATTTGTATCAACAACTACGATGAAGATCTTCCCTCGTCTCGCAGAAGCCCTGTGCAGGACTTGGGGTAAGGAAACAAAGGGGGTTTATGTGGAAAATAATCTGCACGTTGGATGGGATTAGATGAAGGTCATAATGCGGCACCGAAATCATTCCAGCCATGTGTCGAGAGGTCTGGGTTTTGTTCTGGTTGGGATCCCCCTGAATTCTATGACTTCGGTTGAACAAACATTTTCTGGGTGCCTAGCATTTGCCAGGTACTGAGGCCTCAGAGTTCAGGAAAGCACTGTCCCCATTCCGCAGACCTTTACTGACTTGTCAAAGGGAAATTGTATGAACACAAGGACATCACTCTATGTGATGTACACAGGAAAACAGTTATAGAAAAGGGAATCATTTGTATTTTTCTGTATGGCCAAAGAAGCATTGCTGAGGCCCTTGGAGAGTGAGGTGGGAGTTAGCAGAGGCGAGCGTGCTAAGTAAGTGGCGGTGGTCAAACAGATTAGTACCTTACATGGAACTGAACTGGATGAGCTATTTATTGCCCCTTAGGCCTCAGTTTCCCCTTCTGCAAAGCACTGATGCTGCTGGATTTGGAGAAGGATTAGGACTGAAGCATGCAAAGCCCCCATGCAGGAAGCCTTCTTGTGCAGAGACACGCAGTAGAAAGGCAGCTGTGCAGCCATGCCCTCTGCAGCCGCCGTCAACCCTCCTGCTCTTAGCGGCTCTGCGTCAGACCCAGAAGAATGTGTGTTGTCACCTCCCACTGGGGCTTTCAGGGCTGCCATGAACTTTACATGTTCCGGGAACTGCGAGTTTAATGTGGAAAGTCTCACGAATAGCTGTTGGTTCAGGTAGAGTGCCTGGGTGCACAGACTGAGCCGTGTTTCCACATCTCAGCCGCTTTTCTCGGCAAGGGCAAGGCAAAGACTGGTCATTCACTCTGACTTGTCTTTCTAGTCTCTGCGGTAAGTTCCTACAACTGACCGATTATCATCAGCCCTATTGTTTCCTTCCTGGTGGGCGGTGAGCCAGCAGGCCAGCTCTCTAAACCCAAAAGGAAAACATCTCTGGAAAGAATATTCAAAGTCTCTACCCAAGCCAAAAATGACACTCTTCCCCGGGATGGAAAACCAAAACCCACAACTGAAGTCTTACTCACAGACTCTTACCAGGGTGAAAAAGGCAAGTGTATTACAGCAAGGAACCCACATTCTACCAACACAGAGCTGTACAGGAAGAGAGGAAGCTCAGAAATCCTTTGATTCTTGTTAGCCTTACAAACGAGGGAAGCCAGGTTACATGAAGTGCGGTGACTCACCACCGTCCTCAGTTAGCTCCGGCTTTCCAAACAATCATTCTGTTAATGTGCCCACAATGCCTCAAAGTAACCAACCTGTCTAGCCCTCCAACAGAATGTTGCAGAATCGTAGGCACTGGGACCACACCACTATAATTCTAGCACTCATGAAATGGAGTGGGTGGGGGAAGTAGTTCAAAGTCAGTGGAGTCACACAGAGAAACCATAGCAAACAAACAAACAAAATAAATAAATAAAACATGGAAAGAAGAGAAAAATGAGCTGGGAACTCTTGAAAACAAGAAGACATGAGAACAACTAAGAAGATGGCTCAGCGGATAAAGCATTTGTCATGAGGTAAGGACTTGGTTCATGGATGATTTAGAGAAAGATGCAGAAGTAAAAGCCACATTTACAGCACTGTGTTAAGGGTGCCTACCCTCGCGGTAACTTAAAACCACTGACGTTGATGTCACTTACAGGGAGTGTCCGTCAGATTTCTGCACCGTGGAACCACTTTTTTCCACACTTTCTACACAGGGCTATTTGCAAAAAGTAACTGTGTGTAAAGTCCACTCAAGGAGTAGGAAAGTCTGCTAGACTCATTCTATATAATATTCATCTATTATTAGCCATTTATTTATGCAATCCTTTCCAGGTTGAGCTATAGATATTTGTTTTATCCTTTGGTCTATAACAAATACCGCTCTATTTAGTTGCCTATATTTTCACAAATTTTGTCATGTGGAACATGTAGAGTTTAACTGCATGCTCTTCTCACATGTCACTAAAATTGTGCAGTTCTGTGTGCTATTCTTGAATGTGTTCTTATTTCCAGGCATTACTGGAGGTTTTAAAAGGCACACACCATTCCCAGCTTGCTCTCTGCTTCCTGCTTGTAGTTAAAGATGTGAACTCCGGTTTGCTGTTCCGGGTTCCTAGCCTGCATGCTGCCTGGCTTACTTGCTATGATGGTGGTTGGCTCCTAACCCTCGGAACCATAAGCCCTAATGAATCCTTCCTTCGAGAAGGTGCCATAGTCATAGAAAGTGTCATCACCACTACTTGCAGGCTTAATTGTTTATCCGAGGACTTTTGTGTACTGGTATCAAAGTTGTTATTGCCCACACATATGAATTTCTTTTATAAACTTTACTTGCCTTTTGTCTTAATGGCTCCACTCATTTCTGGTTTTCCTTAATCCACACTTTCTCGTGTGTGACTCCACACAAGCCTAAGAGGGATGACGCCGGTTGCGCTTACAGTTCGGTTGGACTTTTGTCACTTGGTGCATTGTCTTTGACTTGTGTACATAAAGGCTCACCCTTGTCCTCTAGAAGTCTATAGCTTGGAACCACGCGTATGAATGTTTCATTTCCTAACCCAACAAAAGCCTGTTTCTTTCATCCGCCGCTCTACCTTACTCTGCTGAACTTCTCAAACCACCAGCCTTGAAAGTCACAGAGGGTTTGTGTTCTCCAACACTGCAGAGATTTCTATATTGACATCTTTCACTTGGAAACAGGCATTTCATTCTTCTCACGTGGCCCTTTCAGAATTAAGAATGTGTTTCTTTTGCTGATGAATTATATTCCATTCTAATAATCAGTTTGTATATTCATTCCTTTATCAAAGACAAATTCTCGTGATCCCAGTTCGGGGAGGGTTATAAATAATGCTGCCGTAATATCGGTAAAGAAGCATCTGTGCGAGCACTGGTTTTCATACCATTGAATGTGTGTGAAGGAACGAGACACTAGATTATGCTTATCAAACTCAGGCCATCTTACTAGGCAGCCATGCCATTTTACTTGCCCATAGTAATGCATGCTACCTCTCTGCCTTGTCTTTACTACAGAAACAGGTCTTGCCAGCTCTTTGGGTTTTAGCCATTAGCTTACGCCATCCTTGTCCAGGTGGAGGCAGAGACATTTGGTTTACAGTCTGAGCTATAAAAACCCTGCTTTCTTTTGTCACTTCGGCTACCCTCTCCAGCGTTTGTCATGGGAAACAGGCAGTCTACTGTGATGTTTTTCTCACATACTCCTAAAACTATTATTTTTTTCTGTTGAGCTGACTATTGCATTCATTTGCCATTTCCTGATACTGAGTGATAGTTTGGTATTGAGTTCTACTGTAATTTTTTTCCTATCTGAGAATTTTGTAATATTCCATTTTTAAAGAACACTACTATATGTTTTCTGTAGAATGGGGCCTGTGTAGTAGTGAGTGTGCCATATGAGTGTGCAAGAAAACAATATATATCTTGTCTGTAGATGAAATAGCCTATGGAAGGCAATTTCATGACGTTGATTGATAGTTCAGCTCAGGTTAACTTTATCCCTATTGATTTTCTGCTTGCTTCTTATATCAGTTGTTGAGATAGGAATGTTTAGGTCTTTAATTATAATCATGAATTTCTCCTCACAGTGTTAGCTGGACACATTTAGAAGCTCCAGCGGCACATACATATTTAGGATTATTTTGCAACCTTAAAGACTTAGCCCCTTTATCTCAATGTTATGTCCCTCTTTGTCCATGATTCTGAAATTCACATTGCCTGAGATTTAATATAGCCTCTCTGGCTCTCTTTTGACTCATGTTAGCATGATATATCAGATGTACATTTTTTCTTTACTTTTAACCTAACACCAGTGATCTGGGTCATCATCACTATGGAAGGTTTCTTGTAGATAACATATAGTTGAATTTTGCTTTTCAATTCACTGTGAAAACCTGTCTAATAAATATATTTGATAATTCACTTTTTATGTCTGCATGAGTGATGTATATTGTGTGTATGGCGGTGGGGGGGTCAGAGGATAGCCTCAAATACTGTTCCTTGTCTTCCACTTTGTTTAAACAGGGTCTCATGTTCACCAGTACACATGTGCACATACCAGGCTAGTAATCAGCTGGCAAGCTTGTGAGGCTGTTCCTGCTTCCACCTCGCATCTCTCCGTGGAGTGCCTGAGCTGGAGGCCCACCTACAGCAATGCATTCTGGAAATCTGAACTCAGGTCCTCAAGCTGGTACAAGCTCCTTACGCACTGAGTGATCTCTCCGTCCCACTAGCTTTGAAAACAGCTATTGGTAGACCTGCAAACACCTTCCATGTGACCTTCTGTTCCTTGCATTCATTTGTTAACTCTTTTAATTTCCTGCTCTCTTTGGTTTTATTTGAGATTTTACAATTCTACATTTGCTCTTCTCTTAGCACAAAAACTTTACATCTGAAAATTAGTGCTATCCCAGAACTTGTAATACACATTTATGCTAATTACAATGCTACCATTTAATAACACTATTTTACTTTCTTTCTAATATGGTTTTTATTAAAATGAAGTCTCAGTTCCTCCCTATCCTCCCCCTGTAATTGTCTGATTGATTTCACATTTAAGTATAATTATTGAATATATACTTATTATCACCTCACACAATTAACTTTTAAATCGTTTAGGAGTAAGAAAATTCCCAGGGTCTGCTGGCCTCAGAATTGTTCCTTTGCCCCACTCTGAACCATGGCTGCTCTTTCACAGTCGGTCTGGTAGCCACAACATCTAAAGCAGTTGTACTCACCGTATGTCCCAACATGCTGACCCCTTCGCTTTTGTAATCCTACTTCTCTATAATCCCTGTGATCTAAGCAAGCCCAGAGTGTTTTCAAGGGGAACCAAATGTTCAAAAGGGATCGAAAATCCCTAGCAAACAAGAATGATCTAAGAAAATTGCCTTTGTTGAATACTATCATGATATATAAAACAAAATTTTAAAATATTTAGGTAATGAAGTCTCACCACCATGGCTGCCTAAACGTGACCTGAATAAGGATGGCACAAACAAGCACGAGGCTATGTAGGGACGACTAGAATCCCTTCTCTTTCCTCTAAGGTGGAACCAATACTATAAATTTCACAGTCCTGCTGAGATTAGCTGTAACAATATAATAGCGCCAATGCAAGGGCTGACCCAGATAAAGTACTTAGTAACTCTTTGCTGATTCTTCCTTCACCAACACTTTGCCGATGAGAACTTGGGTGAACCTCTCTGTCCCCCAAAAAGCAATAGCTCCCCACTGCTTTTGTCACTGTCAGGGAGCAGTGTCTCCTTCCCTATTGCTCAAAAGATTCTATATCTGATTTGAAAACAAGCGAGGAGAAGCTGACTGGAGCTTAGAGGCTGACTGTGGGCGGGGCTTCGGGAGCAAAATATCACAAATCTGGGTGCAGAAGAAGGAGAATAGCTTCAAGAAAGGTTGATTCATGCACCCCACTTTTCACACGGGGCTTATTAATCTGTAAAATATCTAACCTGTTGCACAAAATGGTAAATTAAATTTGATATATGGCAAAATTAGTAAATAAAGACCATCAATGTATTACAAGACAAATTTTCCCCAGGAAAATACTTGAGTTTCAAACAATACTTACACTTTCTTCTCAATTTAATTCCATAGAGCTTTAATCAAGCTGATAATTTTATTTTCTGTGTAATAGCCTCATATTGATGATGGAGGGCTTCTCCATTTCATTCCGACATGCTTGATTTACTTCCTAAGTTCTCTGAAGCAACAGATGTCTTCAGTAATTTTATCCACATTTATCCACTCATTGCTGTAATCCTGGCTCCACTTATGTGCTATTCCTGAGGGTCAGAAAAATGATACAAAGGATGTTGGGGTCAGCAAACCCTGGGGTAGCAAAGATAGACTAAGTGATATATTGTGTGATTTGACTAGGGAAAAAATACAGTTATTTAAATGCACATATTTAGTATTTATTTATAGAAATTATGCTATATTAAAAGTAGAAAGAAAAAAACAATGGCTATTCAAAAAATGTGGTCTAAGTTGAGGCATGCCATTATGTCTGTAGAGGGAAGAAAATTATATTTGAAGAAATCACAGCCGAAAAGTTGCAAATCTAAAGGAATGTGTTCACCCACACATCTAAAATGCTCAACAAAGTCCAAGAAAGATAAATACAAAGGGGGCTGGAGAGATGGGTTAGTGGTTAAGAGTAGCTGCTTTTTCAGAGGACCCGAGTTCAATTCCCAGCACTCACATGGCAGCTCACAATGGTCTGTAACTCCAATTCTAGTGGATTTGACACCTTCACACCAATGAATATAAAGTAAAATAAATTATAAAAATAAAAACAAACAGAACTCAAAGCCCTTAGTACACTGTTGAGTTATTTTTAAAAAGAAAAAAAATAAATACAAAGAGTAAGATAAATACCTTGTCTCACTAAAGTGCTAAAGTCAAAGATGAAGATAAAACAACAAGAGAAAAAAATCACACACAAAAGAATTCCATAAAAATTATTGCCTGACTTTCATTAAAAAGCACAGAAGTCAGACAGCAGAGATATTGCAAAGTCCTAAGGGAGACAGAATCCCGACCAATATAATTTCCAGGAATATAATGCTATTAAAATTGAAGTTTAAGTAAAGATAATCTATAAAAGATTAAAAATGGAGAAAACTCCCTAATAACACACCTATCCTACATGAAATGTTAAAGGAAATTATTCTGGTACAGAGAGACTTCTGGTATGAGAAGCCTACATGAAGAAAATTAAATCTACATGAAGAACAACAGGACACCAGCTACCCTATCTCCTCGGTAATGGTAAAATATGCCACTATAGCATAGACATTGTCTTTATCTTATTTAATTAATAATTATATTGGACAATAGACACAATTGTCCTTTTAACCTCCTCACATATAGCACTAATACATTAAAGTACAAAGGATACAGTTGAAAATAAACTTGCTTGGAGTGCTATACACATGCACACACACCTTCTGGGGAGCCTAGAGGACAACCTCGGCCACCTGCTAACACAGGGTCTCCATGTTACTTCACTCCTTCACAGACAGCTCAGCCAGCCCATGAATTTCATGGTTCCTTCTGCAACTGCCTCCCAATTCTCCTAATGCTCCCTCAGATTACAGGCACACTCCTATGTGGAGTTTTTATGGGTTCCGGGGATCCAAATTCCTGATGGACTGAGCTATCTCCTCAGCCTTCTACTTTTTAATTTTCCAAACCGTCTTCACATTTGGTATTTTCCTTGATAAAAGGGGGAAGGTGGATTTTGAAAAGTTAGGAAACACATTTCCAAAATAACTTAAATGATAAATCACAAAGAAAATCAGAAAAAATACTTAAAAGAATGACTGCCTTATTCAAACAGTTAACAGCTGGCTGTAGACCTCAAGAAAACATGCAGAGATGCACCACTTGGGAGAAGCCAGGACTCAGGGCTGAATCCCTTGGGTTTGTCCAAGGAGAGACTAGTGTTCCCCAGTGGGAACCTGGAACAGTCAAAACAGGACCACAAAACAGTACTATCACATTGCTCAGATGTTTCCCTGTCTCCAGTACTAAGAGAGAAAGAGCCAGGGCTGGGCCTTTATATCTACCCATCCTGACAGCTCAGAGTAGCCTTAGAAGTGGGGGCAGGGTAGAGGAGGCTGCATTTCTGCCCCGCTCTGTTTCCATAATTTTTTCCAGATGTGTGTGTTTCCTGCAGCCTGATGTATATGTTGTTTGGCCAATAATTACATGACAAATATGTATTTAAAGTCTGTGGGATAAGAGTGAATTCAATATTTAAAGGAAAATTAATCACTTGAGTAGGCTGTATTAAAAAGAAAGCTAAATAAATGACTAAGACAAAGCAGATAAAAATTTGAAGAAAAAGAAATAAGCATAGAAGTATGTGAAAGGAAATAAGATGAGAGAGAAATGTGAAGAAAACACAATACAGAGAACTGATGGTAACAAATTACTTCTTTGGGGATAAATAATATAAATAAATTGATAAGATAGCAATAAAAAAAAGCGTGTGTAAAAGTGAAAAAACAGAAGGCCTTGGTCTGGGGTGAAGCTTAGTGCTAGAGAGTGCTGCCAACATGTGACAGAACTTGGCTCAATTTGCACCATGAAAAAAAAATAGAAATAAAAACAAAACAGAAAAAAATAGTATTCATGGTTATATTAGAAATTAATTATATGAGAGCATTTTTTTAAACTCCATAGCAATAAAGGTGACTGTTGGTATAAATAGGAAATACCCTAGGAACTCTACTTTTATCAAAATCAACGCATTAGTTACTTTTCTATTGCTGTGATGTGACCATGACCAAGGCAACTTACAAAAGGTCGTGTTTATTTGGGCCTCAGTGTTCAGGGGATTAGAGCCCATCCGGGTGGAGCAGAGGCAGCAAGCAGCAGAAAGGATAGATAGAGATGGAAGCACGGCGCTAAGGGCTCCACATCTCCAACCAGGAACAGAAAGCAGTGGGAAGCAAACTGGGAATGGGGGGTAGCATTTGAAACTGCAAAACCCACCTCCAGTAAGGTCACATATCCCGAGACTCCCCAAACAGGGTGACTAGCCTGGGATCGAGTATACACATGCAGAAGACCACGGGGTCAGGGGCGGGATCATTTCATTCCAGCAAACTCATTTAAGAAAAATATTTAAAAGCTGATAGCATTATAGACATGAAATAAGTGTGGTTATTCATCATAGGTTTTATGTAACAGACCAAGAGCAGGACATTTTGGAATTTGTTGGGGTTTTTTTTCGTTTTGTTTAGTTTTATTTGTTTGTTTTTTAATGAGTATCCAGAGAATTCTGCTAAATACCTGAGATAAATTGTATGAAATCCCTAAGGACAACTTAAAACAGAAAAGATGGTTTGACCTCAAACACAGAAACCATGGAAGACAACACTCTGAGCCAACAGGAGTAGAAGGACCACATGAAAACTGCATAGCAAACAAAACGGAGCCAGGAATGAAACACTTTCCATATAAAATCAGTGGTTGAGAGCCTTCCCTGTGTGCCACAAAACACTTTCCATATAAAATCAGTGGTTGAGAGCCTTCCCTGTGTGCCACAGAACCCTGTAAACTCTAGATGAAGCAGTAAGACAAGAAACAGCAAAGCATCCAAGATGGAAATACAGAACGCACAGATGTCGTCATGGGGACAGGCATGATCACTTAGGTAGGGAAGCCCCCACTAAAAAGATGGAAGCAGAAGTGATGAAAATTCTTAAGACGCTAGGCAGGTTGCTTGGCATGACGTCAGTTGCATTTGTATAGCAAAGCATAACCCCGGAATCCAATTTCAAATAAAGCAATGAGCATCAGAGTAACACGGAGCAAGGAAATGAAAAAAATCTCGTGCAAGACCTTCTGAGTAAGATTTTAAACGTTTTCAAATGGCAACTGCAATGCATACAGACAGGCAGAGATGCTCAGTTGAGGCAGAAAGCCTCAACGCCTTAAGACGTCAGTTCTTTGCTGCTACTGAATTCCAAACAATTCCAATTTATAAGCTGCTTCTATTCACGAATATTGGCAAATTTCAAATGTTTATCTGGGAGTACAGAGATAGGATTAGCATGATATGTATAATATGTAGTTCCCCACAGAAGGTAAAGAAATTTCATTATGGTGATCAAGACTTCTTATCAAAGAATGAGTATAAAGAAATGCATTCTCTATGTAGAAATAGAGAAACCAGATTGTGCAAAATAACACACACATGCAGAAACTGATTTATGGCATGTAGAATTTGAATCAATAAAAATGGATTTCTTAATAAATAATGCTGAGACAATCGAATCACTCATATGAAGAAACAAAATTGAACTCCTACTTTACACCATTTAAGAGTATGGATTTAGTCTGAATTGTAGTACTTAATATATATTAGCTTATTTTATACTCAAGACTATACAATTATAGAGTTACTTTTAAAATTGAACTTAGTTTACAGACAATTAAGTCCCGGCCCAAAGATAAGTGACCTGTTCAAGCTATAATTTATTGAAAGTTCAGGTGTCCTGCCTTTTAAATTTTTAAATCCTTGCTCTTAAACACTACTGAGACAGCTTTTCTTAAATTAAATTCTAGATAGATTAAAGACTTAAATGAAAAAAATAGCTTTAAAACTTTTAGGGAAAATATATATGAAAATGCTCTTCTTGATGATGAGGTAGCAGAGAAATTTTCAAAAGACTTAAAGAACACATCCAGTTAAGAAAAGGACACACTTCCCTCTATCCCAGACCCCTGAAAGACATACACATTCGAGCCAGAGAACTGGAACGTTATAGAGGAACATTTATGTCCAAGAAAAATTGGTATTCAGAATTTTTGCTGTGATAATAATGACAAGTGTGAAAACTAAAGTTCACAAACAAAAGCCTTAGCAAATTGTCTGTACAATTTATGCAAAGGGTCCTGAAATTGCCAAAACACCGAAATTCCGTATGTTTCAACTCATTTCCAGTAAGGAAAAGGCAAAATAAAGCCGAAATTAGAATACATGTTTGATCGACAAAAATCACAAAAGTCTGTGATACCAGTTGCTGGCAAAGCCAAAGAATGCCCGAGCCTCTCCAAGCTGATACTCAGGATGCCCGAGCCTCTCCAAGCTGATACTCAGGATGCCCGAGCCTCTCCAAGCTGATACTCAGGATGGGAGTGTGCTCAACCAGCTTAGATGCCGCATTCCTTACCCAAGGGAGAAAATACCATACAGCAGTTCCACCCTTGACCCACATACACGGGTTTTCTTGATAGATCCATACAAAAAATGGCCACATAACAGTTTTTCAAGAATGGAACAGACATAAACATTTAGATATATGTTAAATTAAATATGTGTCATATTTCAATGGAAATAAATAAAATATGTCTACACATCAAATGAGTAGATGCTGGGAAAAAATAAAACACAAAGGTGAAAGATGTGTGATGCATTCCATGCTGGGGGGAAACAGAGACAGCAAAGCTATATGGGCATGCAAGGAATAGTGAAAAGGAAAAAAAAAAAACAAAAACGAAACTAGTAGTGAAGTCTTCAGAAGAAAGAGGGGCACATGTGGGGGAGAGCTAGAACTTCCCAGGTTCTCAGGTGTTTATAAAATTGTGGTTCCAAAGGATCAGTTTATCACATGTGCACACACACATACACTAGATAGATAGGTAGGTAGGTAGGTAGATAGATAGATAGATAGATAGATAGATAGATAGATAGATAGATAGATAGATAGATAGACCTAGAGAGATAGATAGATAGGCAGACAGATAGATAGGCAAAGAGATAGATATAGATATAAATTTCCTACACTGGAGTTAGTAATCTTTAAAAGTTTTTTTGAGGAGTTGTATAAAATAAGTCTAAAATGGGACAAAGAAATCTTCAAAGCTTCACCTGCCTTTGCGTGGTCCAAAGACCACTGGAGAACATCTTTAGTTTGTCTCTTCCCTTTACACTGTTCGCTTTTGGGGGGAGGGGATGTTGCTTCTGCCATGTTTCTAGTAATCACATATTACTTGATCATTTTTAAATGTATCAACCGCACCCCAGGACAGAACCTAAACCTGGGAATAGCTGACCTACACCAAATGGGATCCACTGGGTGGGGGGACATATTTTGTTTTGTTCAGTTTGAAAACTTTTTTTGTCTTATGGAATTCTTTCTGTTTTTATTTTTTATTTTTTTGAGAGAGAGAGAACATGAAGTTGGTTATGCAGGTTGGTAGGGAAAGTTGGGGAGGGGAAATGCTTCACATGTAAAAGTTTTAAATAACAATATTTTTAACTAAACAATAAAAAATATTTTTCAGTAAATATTTATTGCATGGCTATGACAAATTCCTGAATGTCGGGATTTAGAAAGTAAAAGAAGCCAAATGACCTTTATGGGTGGATCGATAAAGAGCAATGATCTATCCACAGAGGATTTTATTAGCCTGTAAAAAGGAACTCGAAGGCACTGATAGACCTACTGCTGGGGTGGTGTACAGGATTTGCAAAGTCAGCCCTGAAGGGTTGGAAATTGATTCCATCTTTATGACATCACCAAAAGAACAAAACTATCACAGCACAGAGTAGGAAGGACACATCAGTGTTCACCAAGGAAAGGGTGTGGACATTTCTGAATGTTGATCACAGTGGTGGCTTCATAAATTGGTACCACGTGTAAATCATGCAGGTCCATGTGATACCTGTCCACAAGCATGGCAGTGACAAGGGAAGGGGGAGAGAGTGGAAGAGGAAGGGGAGGAGCACTGTGTTGGCCGGGAGGGCCAGGAGGGCCTGTCTCTTTTACAATTCAGGATCCTTAGTTGAATCCCAGAAGGAAAAAAAAACACCAATGAGAAAAACCCATGATGCCTATTGGAATCATACTCTCGTTAATAGTGCTGTACTGATTCAAATATCCGAATTTGATAAATGTGCTGTATAGGAACAAGACATCGTACTATTAGGAAAATCAATAAGGAAATATGAAAATACTTCATATCCACAATTTTCTGTATATCTCAAATTATTCCACCAAAATGTTGACATAAAATATCCAAAGACAACTGTAGATACTACTATTTTTATTTTGAAAAAAGGGTAGCAGAGGAATTAAACAACATGTCTCAGTAGGTAAAATGCTTGCTGTGCATTTTACCTGAGGACCTGAGTTCAAATCCCCAGCACTCAAGTAAAAGTCAAGTAACCCCAGCACTGGGAGCAGAGGAAGGAAGACCCTGAGAGCTCACTGCCCATCCAGCAGAGCTGAAAGATGAGCTTTAAGCTTAATTTCTGTCTCTAGGGATAGCTGACATCCTCCTCTGGCTTGTATATGGGTGTGCAAAGGCATACACACCCATACACACATGCATACACCACACATGTAACATTTACATACAAAGTGGAGGAGGTACATGCATGTGTGTTTGTATAATAATTGTGTCTCCAGAAAAAGACTCCCACAAAAAAAAAAAAAACACAGTTGTTTCTAAAAAGGAGTTGGTCTCTGGAGAGCACATGTGTAAGAGAGAATTTAATCAAATAGTCTCCATGTATTTAATTTTATACCTAATAAATATAAATATGCTAGCTATTTAAAATAAAAATTTTTTTTTTGTTTTTTCGAGACAGGGTTTCTCTGTGGCTTTGGAGCCTGTGCTGGAACTAGCTACTGTAGACCAGGCTGGTCTCGAACTCACAAAGATCCGCCTGCCTCTGCCTCCCAAGTGCTGGGATTAAAGGCGTGTGCCACCACCGCCCGGCAATAAAATATTTTTTAAACCCAATTTTGTTGAGTTGATTGAGCAAAGGCTCTGCACCTTTTTTACTCTGGTACCCAAGGCCGGATTACCTGGGGATGAGTTCCTCATGAACAGACAAGGACTTGGCTCTGTGTTCATTTTTGATGTTCTTTGTTTCTGTAACGGTCCTGCAACTCAAGACTCATCTTCAGCTCTTTAATTACCTTGAACTCTAGACCACATCCCACCTAGGGCCTCTCAGGGCAGTCCTGTCCCCTGTCCTCTCTACTATGGCTCATAGACATATTAACACTAGGGCATCAGTAGGGACATATGAACTCTTCTAGTTCTGCTATTTTCTGTAAATCTGTGGTTACTCCATCAAAATGTTTACATAAAATATCCAAAGACAGCTGCACATGCTACGATTTCTACATGGGATTCTCCTGAAAGGGTCTCACCGAGTATGACAAGAGGGCCCCAAGGGGACTGTCCCTGGTAGAATGAGGAGCATGTGCCCCAAGAAAGGTTGTTCTCATTGACAAGCAACACTTGTAGTGGGAGAAGTCACCCACCCTTCTCACTAACTGTGAAAACACTGAACCCCTGCAGAGCTTCCAGAGACAGAGCACTCTGTGGGAACCCCTAACCTGTAGTCTGCATTCTTCCTGCAGGACGTGGAGGGAGCAAATTGCTCTCCTGCTGCACAGATCACCGGACTGTCCTGGACCTATGAAATCAATCCATCTCAGAAAAAAGGGGGTGGGGGGGCACAAATTGCTGGTAGTTATCTTGTAAAGTAGGTTTATTATTCATTCTTAAAATCTTCACTTTTGACAGAGCCATCCATAAGTTTCAAGTACTAGAGAGAGAGACTAAATGACCCTTAAATACTTCTTCCTTATCTTAGAAAGCAGAATCCAAATGAGACATTTCCTCATTGCCTCTGAGGCAGCCCCACTTCCTCCTTGTGTGGGAAGGAATTAATTGCACACCTGCAGGGGTTTTACTGAAAGGGACCAGGAGTCTGTCTTCTATTTCTAATCCTTTGTGTTTTTCATGTTCTCATTTCTGGGGCTGCTGCTAGGAGCTGGCCTGGCTTTGAACTGAGAAGTCTCAAAGTGGGGAGCTTTACAAAGAGCAGACTCCAAGCACTGCTGCAAAAAGCTGTGAGTAAAGGGATCCCTGTTGGAGAACAAACAGCAAGGTGATCACAGAGTGACAACTGGGTCTTGACTCATGTTGTGCACCTTAGAGATGGACAAAGAATCCAGCACAGGCCAAGGTAACTAAAGTGATCACTCTGGAAACTAGAACATGATCTGGAGACCCGGCCCAACACAGCCTGTGTTCCTTCTGCCTTAGATTTCTGTCAAAGGTTGCACATCTGCCAAACATTTTCTCAGACTACTTTTGGGACCCAATGCAGAAGCTGCAAAATCTCTCTGGTTAATACACTTAAAATCAAGACATCGAAAGCGAACAGAGCCTCACTAATGGGCTGGCATCTCACCAGGGTCAGCCACAGGGGTGTGTGACATTACTTTTTGTAGACACAAAATCCATCCTATCTACCTGAAGATTCAAGCAAACACAGATCATAATTATTAGAGGGAAAATTTGTTTCTATTGAACATGTATACCCTTTTTCTTGTCATTATTACCTAAGCCATAGTGCACCAACCATTGACATGGCATTGATGTCACATTTGCATGAGAACTAATCTAGAGAAGGTTTCAAGTGTGTGGAAGGATCTGTGTAGGTTAGTTACAAAACATTAGACCATTTTACATAGGCACTTGAGCAACCTTAGCATTAGGTATCCTAGTGGCTCCAGGAACCAATCCTCATGGGTACCAAGAGAGGAGTGTGAAGACACAGAACACATTGATGGAAGCTACAAAAATATCATCTTAGAGAAATTTCAGAAGAGCTAATAACACACATTTCTCTGGGGAAATCCAGGCTGCCTTTGAAGGTATTTAACATAAAGCGCAAAGCAATCTTGAGACTCAGGAAGGAAAAGAACCCATGCTCTTTCTTAGTCACAAGGTTCTGGTAGAACACTGCTGGGGATGGTGGGATCCTCTAAAGGAAATGAGCAAGGGCTGAACATCAGAAGCAGATTCAAGGTCTTAAGAACTGCTGTGGAATAATGCTCTTGTACACTCTAAGGATTTGTCACTCATATCAGTTTAATAAAACACTGATTGGCCAGAAGCCAGGTAAGAAGCATATGTGGGGTAGGAAAGGTAGAGAGCCAGTCACCAACAAGACACAGAAGATGCAAGATGAGAATGATTTACTGAGAAAAAGTACCAAACAATGTGGCTAAACATAGATAAGAATCATGGGCTAATTTAAATTGTAAGAGCCAGTTAGTAATAAGCCTGAGCTAAGAAGCCAAACAGTTTGTAACTGATATAGGCTTCTGTGGATTTCTTTGGAACTGAGTGGTTGTGGGACTGGGCAGAACAGAAACCAGTCTACAAAGAGCAGACTGATGAGT
Organism: Dicrostonyx torquatus; assembly: GCA_028555095.1. Classification (NCBI taxonomy): domain Eukaryota; kingdom Metazoa; phylum Chordata; class Mammalia; order Rodentia; family Cricetidae; genus Dicrostonyx; species Dicrostonyx torquatus. The sequence continues at coordinate 6,069,214 of JAQHUG010000073.1, forward strand.
TTGATCTCTGTCCCCACTGAGCTGATCCCTCAGTGCTACTTGACCTGAGCTTTGATGCATCACTTTTATTGGTAGATTTACACAGAAGATATCTGTGCTTTTGTATCCATTGTTTAAATTCACCATTCCAGGTAGAACTATCCAACTAAGTAACCTTGGGCTATTTGACCACGTTTCAGCTGCCAGGGAGCCATCAACCACAAACCAACTTCTTGTTTGGGCATCTGAAGGCTGAGAAGGGTCTCTAGCCCCCACAGAGACTGTTCATCAGTAGGAATCTCTCCAAATGCCAAGAATTCCACTGTTGGATTAGGAAACAAATGAGAAGGCAAAACAGTACCCACAAACACCTGCATTGCTGCGAAGGAGATGCAGACATGGGCGTGGAGGAGAACACAGTGGAAGCAATAAAGATGGAGGGGGAGTATAAAACCCGTGCCAGAGGAAAGAATTGGACACCTAACTCAAATACTATGTTTTTTGATTAGAAGGAAGGTGAAAGATCAAACTTGAAAGGGAGAATACCATCACCTGGACTCCATCCTGCTTCCCAAAGTGGTCTAAACCCAGGGCTGCATCCATTTAGAGCATTGCAAAAGCATTCAGAGACATCTAGGGAGCAATGGGAAAGATAAAGCAGGAAAAATGGGGAATAGAAATTGTGATGAACCAGTGCTGAGGGCTACTGTGTCTCCATTCCACTTCTGCCCTACAAGCGGAGAACAGAACGCACCTTAGAACAGAACCCACCAGGAGCAGCGAACAAGAATGGGTGACCTAACCCAGCGTCCTTCTGACCAACAACGCCTCCTGGGCACTAATTCCCTTGCACTTATAAACTCTAAGCCACTTTTGCAGGAATGTGTGTGTGTGTGTGTGTGTGTGTGTGTGTGTGTGTGTGTGTGTGTCTGAGTCTGTGTGTGTGCCTGTCAGCCACTTGTGGGATCCCTGTTGTACCTGTTGTAGATGTACTTAGTCCTTTGAATACATTCACTTTATTTAAGCCTTATTATCTCAAAGAAACTAGAGGAAAACCGCACTTAGGATTTCCATAGTTATGTGGAGATTCATGAGGTGTGGATTGCCAGCAAAACATGGCTGCCACTGGGCCTCCTGGTTTAAAATACCTGCCTGAATGTGGGGGATGGGGCCATGTTGGGGAAAGGAGGTAAACAACTCTGCAAAGAACAGACTGAACAAAGTGTCACTTCCTCTGCCCTTCTCCCCCAGAATGAATAAGGCTTCACCTGCCCACAGACAACTGCCATTGCTCCTACAAATTATTCAGATTTCGGAAAGTGGCCTACTCCTCCTCCGTGACACCTCGCCTGTGAAGAGGCCTGCACTGAATACTAAAGCCGCTGACTGGCAGCATGCATTACTCATCCTCATCACCCTTCTGTTGTTAATGGCCTGTAAATAGTTCTTCTGACAAGAACATTTAACACCAGCACCTAAGGGGAGCTGGGGAGGGGCGAGAATACCCATCAGGAGAGATGAGGCTTGGGAACAGCTGACTTAGGCCGGCCTGCCAGCCCAACACTCGGACAAGGAGGCCAGGGTCTATCATACCACTTGGGTGAAATTGCATTATGGCTCTGCCCTGTACACTTGTTTTCCTCTGAGCAGTGCACACTGTGTTCTTCATAACACTCTCAGCTTAAATCATTGGAGGATAAATAGTTCTTTTCTAAAAAGGGAGCTTCTTCGAGAGATTTCTAAAGAGGGGGTTGTCTCTGAAAGCTTTTCACTATAAAAATAATAGAATAACAAGAGCTAAGATAGGAGAAATAAATGTGTTCATTTGGTCTCTGTCTCTGAAGCAAAAGGCTCTCAGTTTCCTCTGACTTAAAAGCTGGAACCTGAGTCCTTGGCCTTCAGAAACAATTTTGTAGTTTACCAGTGAACCCACACAGAAAAAGAAGGTGGCATTTTTATTGGCATAAAGTATACATAATGTACAATTTATGAACTGAAATATTATTTTTTAAATTTTATACATATGTACTGCATTTACATCATTTCTTCCTCTCTTCCTCCTCCCTCCAACTCCTTCCAAGGCCCTCAACACCACTATGCTTCCTCTCAAATTCATGGCTTTTGATTTATTTTGTTGCATATTCATATATGTGCAATATGTATATATATTTACATATAGCTGTACTGATTTAATGTTGCTCGTGTGTGTGTGTGTGTGTGTTAAGTATTACACAACCACTTAAGGCTGATTCTCATTGCCTTCAGGAGTAACTGTTTGCCTATGGCTCTTCCTCTAGGATTGGGTCCCATGAGATTTTCCACTATATATGTTAGCATGTCTACTAACATTGTCATTGTTCAAATCTTGTTTAGGCGACCATATTGTTAAGATTTCTTGGCTGCATCTTCCCTGTAAAGAAGATGTAATCTTAAGGCAGATATCCTGGACCCCTGAATCTTACAGTCTTTCCACCCCCTCTTCTGTGATGTTCCCCACATCTTAGGTATGAGGGTTGTATTCTAGATATATTGATTGTAGCTGAGCACCTCCCAGTTTATTGCACCCTGCATTGGGCCAGCTGTGACTTTCTGTAATAGTGTCAGTCTGCTGCAAAAAAGAAATTTCCTTGATTCCTGGTCTGTGGGTATTTGGATGAGTATTAAGAAGGCAGTGGTGGCGCACGCCTTTAATCCCAGCACTCGGGAGGCAGAGGCAGGCGGATCTTTGTGAGTTCGAGACCAGCCTGGTCTACAAGAGCTAGTTCCAGTGCAGGCTCCAAAGCCACAGAGAAACCCTGTCTCGAAAATCCAAAAAAAAAATAAATAAATAAATAAAAAAGAAAGCAGTTAGGGTTTACATTGGTTTGGGAAACTGGCAGTAGGATTTTCTTCTCTAGGGCTCATGGGCTTCCCAGCAATAGGTGGTTGAAATGGCTAGTTTCCAGTACCAGGCATGAATTACCTCCTACTGAGTCTTAAGACACTTGGATAGTTGTTAATAACAGACAAGATATAAGCACCACTGTAGCACTGTTAGGGGCGTCTTGCCATGCTGGTCATCATTGTGGTTTGTAGGCATCACATCTAGGTAGGTGCTGATTGATTATTTTCTTTCTCCCTCCACAGCTTGCACAGCACCCTCTGATACTATGAAATCTAGCCCAGGGGCAGGCTTCTGGGTCAGAGCTAATGGGTTCCTTTACGGCCTGTGTCCAAAGTGTGTCTTCTTCAGCAGTATTTCAAGTTTGAGAAGCAACTGAGGGCAGTATAGTCATAGCCTGTATTGTTTGGGGAGTCGCTTGGAACCCCCCCACACACACACCAACTACTCAGAACATGATTTCTCATGCCTGGTACATTTCAATCATGTTTAAGTGTACGGTTCCATAGCGTTCGGTGCTCCCACACTACTGTGTAACTGATCCCCCCCTTCCATCTCCATAGCCTTTCATCTCCCCAAAGTGACACGTGAACACCTGCTCAACAGTAATTTCCTACTCTGATCTCCAGAAACCTCTGCCAATTGTTCCTCCATTTTCTATGTGGATTTGACACTGGAGGAACTTCATATAATAGAGTCATAATCTCCATCTTTCTATGTATGAACTATTTTTAAAAGCATGATATTTAAATATTTTCCATAGCTACACTCTTTAAGTTTATTTTTTTTGTTTTGCGCATATATACTATATATTTAGTGTATTCTCCCTTACACTCCCCTACCTGTCCTTGTCTTTCCTTCTCAGCTAACATGTTTGTTTTGTTCTCCTACACAGTTTTACTTCTATGTTAATATCGTACACACACATGTACAATTTATATATCTATAAAAAAATCTAGGAACCACAGTGAGAGAAGACACTATTCTTTCCAAATTAGTCTAAATTCACTTACTATAATTATATACTGAAAAAAAATGTCTTCATGCTTCTTCTTGACTGAAAAATTTCCTCTGTGTGTGTGTGTGTGTGTGTGTGTGCGCGCGCGCGCGCACGCGCGCGTGCGTGCATTACATATTTCTTATCCACTTCTCTGTTGTTAGACACTTGGGTCTGTTCCATAATTTAAGTATTGTAAGTAGTGTTGCAGTAAGCACTGATGTGCAAGTGTCTGTTCTGAGTTGCCATGGAGTCCATTGGCTAAATACCCAGTACGGTATAGTTAGGTCATATGTAATTATTTTTATTAGTTTAAAAATGATAATATTTCAATTAAAGGCTAGACAAATAATCGTTTATATTTTGGAAGTTCAAACCCCACCTCTGGCATTGACTCCCTAGTATTATCAGGGGAAATTCTCAAAGCTCCTATATTAGTCTCACACGATAACATTAATGAACGTGGGTTGAATGACTCTCATGAGGATTATATGTCCTCAGCATGGAATAAGATATAGAATTTATACTTAATGGGTACATCCTACCATAGGCTTAAGGAATCTGAGGTAAATGCTTTCAAGTTACTTATGACTTAAATAGCTATGTGGATCTTATCTGATATGAACTGCAAACTTCTTTCTCTTTAAAATGAGATCAAATAAGAATATCTCCCTCAAAGGTTTACTGTGGTCAAACAATAAGATGAAATATAAGAGCTTGAGAGAGAGATGGTCGGTAGCAATTACTCCAATCCCAAGGATTCTAGCCTGAATCTGCTGTGGGATCCTCATGACAATGCTGTCACAGTCGCCAGCATCCCCAGGACAGAAGAAGAAACAATGACCTGGATTCATTGCATAAAGGGTGAGGAGAACAAACTCATAAAAACTTCACGTTCCTGCGGTGAAAAGAAAATTAAATAGAAACATATGTTTGGTAGAATCTTCTACTTTGTTGTGGGAAAAGTTTATCAACTGTTCATTAATATTATCAATGAATGCATCCTCTAACAAGTCTTACTTTCCATCTCTTTTTATAAGCTTTGTTGGAAAAAGATTGCAAATAAAAGAAAAATCTCATGCTGTTCATGCTAGAATTAACTAGACCCAGTTACCATTCTCAACTAACAACGGCCATTACGAAGCTATGGAGACTTATACTGGGTTTTACAGTTTCACTATTAATAGATTTCTATGCACTTACCTACCACCAAAAAAAAAAGTAAAAGAAAAGAAAAGAAAATTTCTTGACAAAGTTAGAGCTAGAAAAATTACTAGCACACCACATCCCTTTCATAACTCATGTCCCTTACCTGCATTCACTTGCACTCTCTAAGCAGTGGACTGCTGGGTGCTTTACTCTATCCCTAGACAGGGAAGGAACCTTATCTGTGCCCCCCCATCATGGCAGTAAGAATTTCTCATGAACTGGCATCCTACCCTATTAAGTTACATTCCATTTCTTCCACCTCAGAGAGGCCTCCATCCCTAAGAGATGTGTAGTCAACAGAACGTAACTTCTAACTTAATGAATTGGAAAATTCTGGGCCCATTCCCCATAATTGGGAGCTGGAGAATGCAGACATGCCCTGAATAACAAGAAGAACTATTTTTTTTTTCCAGCCAGACCACAGCAGAACTGAAGATATCTGAGATTGCTCCACCAAGGTCGACAAAGAAGAGAAATCCAGCAACTAAACGAGAAGGAGAAAGAACAGAGAACAGAACATATGAGCAAATAAGGTGCAAAGGTACCTAATGACTTCAGGGAACAGAAACCTACTTGTCTAGCTATGTAAGTTGAAGATAGATTCTCAGAACTTTGAATGCCCTACAAAGTGATCAGAATCCAAATACTTCAACCCAGCTGAAAGTGGAGTTAATTTTCCTGATCTGGATGAACCTGTAAATCTCCATAGGTCACAGGGAGCTCAGTAAAAACAAATCACTTCGCCAGCAGAGTGTGTAAGCCAGGCTCCTTCCCCACAGTGCAGGATACAAATAAGAGAAATGCTTGTCCCATGCAATGAGGTTTGTTCTTCAAATAAACCTTTTCACTGGTAACTGAGTATCCGGGAGAATGAGCAGAGAGCCTCTATCCCTGGAATTCCTGTGGTCAGTATACCTTTTCAGGGACACTCCGGTCTAGACCTATGAAAGCACCTGGGTGACTGTTACAACTGCTTTCAAAGCTCAGGATTTTTATTATCGAAGACCTTGGTGCAAATTAAGGAATGAGTAGGAAAGTGGGTGCTGGAGTAAAACTGCAGCAATGGAAGGACACTGTTCGACATTTGTGTCCACAATTACGCCTCTTTAAAAAACTGCCGCTTCTGCTGGCTGAACCCAATCACAGCACTCTGAAGTCAGCTGACAATCAGACCCCATTTGAGGTTTCCCAACACATTACTTTATCAGTCATCCAGTTATACAACCTCCGGCATCTGTAACATGCCCACTGAACTTTAATTTATATAAAGTCTTTAGCCTTGTTCCAAAAATAAAAGACAAGACCATTGCCATAATGAAAGAATAGAAAGTCAATTCTGTTTGCCACAGCTTCTGTTGGCGCAAATACTGTATTTGGGGGGAGTAGAATATGCGTTTGAGAGTTAATTTTAAACAACATGTAGGCATGGTCTTTCTTCAAAATGATGAATTACAAAGGCCAAGACTTCTATGATAAAATCCCTTATATAATTTAATGATTTAAAGAATGGTCTGACCACAGTTGAAATGGTTGGATTTATATACTCTCTATGTATTAAGAAGCAGACATGAGCTCAGACTTGCCCAGTGATGAATGGGTTCAGGGGCCTGAACAGTAACTATTCATATAAGGCCAGGGACTCCTCGAGTCAATCCCTGTTTGGGTCAAGATGTACACAGACTATTGCAAATTCTCTCATCACCTACTACAAATGTAAATACTACGAGGTGGTAAAGCCCATAGCTTAAAAGGAAAGGCATTCCATGGCTTCTCACCCTTAGCCCAGAGGCCTCTCATGGGATGATGTAATCCTGGACACAAAGTCATTTTTAAGACCGTGTAGGTCACACTCAAAGCAGATTCTGAAGAGGTCTTAGCACAGTCTTTGAGACATCTTCCCCTGTCCAAGCTTGGTTCTCAGTCAATTGTCTGATCACCAGGGCTTTGAAGTTTATGTAACCAGCATCACTGGCCCTGAGTAACAGCCTTTATGATCTCTTCTCAATCCAGGGGTCCTTCTGTTTTTAGAACGACTCAGTTTTTTTTCATTCAAAGACACCCTTTATTTTGGCATTTTATTCCTGGTACTTAAGAACAAAAAAGAATAGCATTGTATCAAGATAAGTATATCATAAACCGAATCAATGAATCTATCGATTTTCTACATCTATGCAAGGTCAAACTGAAAAAAATTGACTTCCCCCACTTGGAATGCTTGACAGTACAACCCTTAAAGGGTTATTTTAAATGCACATATAATTGAAATGCCATAAACAGACCAAAATAAAATAAAAACTAACCATCAAAGAAACAAAAAATCTAAGTGCACAAGGCCTCAATCCTATACAAAGAACTATAGGCAGCTGAGAAAAGCTGGGAGCAGGATAGGAGATCTCCCCCCAGGGAAAGGCATACAAATTAGTTGTCCAGTACCAACTGGCCAACCCTGAAAACATGCACACAAGCAACATTACATGAATGTAGCAGGTTGTATTTGGGCATATATATGTACACAAAATACATATGTGCATGCAATGAGAATTGATGGAAAAAGGGTCATAAATTGAAGAAAAGTGGGGAGGGGCATATGGAGGAGTTGGAGGGAGAAAAGAGGAGACATGTTATAATTAATACACAACAACAACAAATAAAAATGAGATTGGGCCCAAAATTGTAAGAACCTACATAACATTCCCTACACACCATTTAAGGTAGACATGGCTTCCTTCCTCACTTCGATGATGTCAACAAAAGAGTGGATTGGGAAGGTTGAGAAGATGAGAGGGAATTAGCAGAAAGCAAAAGCAAATGTGGGGAGTGGATGGGAAATAAGAAGGCAACTGGCTTTGGTGAGTTCCCATTAGATCAGGCATACTGTCTCAGTGGGTGGACCAACCTCTCGTGGTCCTGACTTTTTTGCTCATCTTCTCCTTCCTTCTCCTCTTCAACTGGACCTTGGGAGTTCAGTCCAGTGGTCCGATGTGGGTCTCTGTTTCTATCTCCATCCATCACCAAACGAAGGTTCTATGATGATATTCAAGATAGTCATCAGTCTGACTATGGGACAATGAGCATAGGATCAAACTGAACCCTCTGAATGTGGCTGACAACTGGGGAAGACTGAGAAGCCAATGATAATGGCACTGGGATTTGCCTCTACTGCATGTACTGGCTTTTTGGGATCCTATTCTATTTGGATGCATACCTTCCTAAGCCTGGACAGAGCGGGGAGGGCCTTGGACTTCCCACAGGGCAGGGTACCCTGCCCTCTCTTAGGACTGGAGGGAGAGGGGAAAGGGTAAGTGGGGAAGTGGGAGGAGGAGAGGAAGTGGAAATTTTGATTGGTATTATTTATAAAGTAATAAAAAATAAATAAAATAGAAAACAACTGGCATTTACTATTCAGCAAGTGTATGTCAGGACTGTGCCAACTCTAACATTACTTCACTCTCACATGCAATAATCTATTACATGAGTGTTTTAATCTCTGTATTATTGTTACTGTCTTGTCAAGAGCAAAGATGTTCTAAAGGGTGTCACTTGGGCCCTTTGGCTATCAGGCTTTGAAGACAATGGGCCCGAAGAAATTGGAATTTCCCCGAGTCTCATATGGAGAAGGTCAGTGCTTGGTACTGTCAGAGGAGCCCATCCCTCCGGACGAGAGTAAATTGTTCTCCCAACTTTTCAGTCCATCTTTCAGGAAAAAATCCAGACGATGATGAGTCAATGATGGATGACATCACACGTGGGTCAGAACTGCGTAGCATTGTCTACATTGTGCTTTCTATTCAAACCTGAACCTCACGTCAGGACCCCTAAGATGGATCTGTGCAGTCATTGGGCCTCTTTATATGTTTTTCCCCCGTGTTACCACCCTGAGGAAATCTCTTTTCTCCTATTTTCATTATTGTTTGTCTCTTGAATTGACTTATTAAGTACAGACATCTATGCCCAACTTGTTAGAACTGCCAGAGTTCCCAACTTTGACCCCAACAACTCTAAAGAAGTTGAGATCCAAAGTTGACATACAGCAGAGTCCTAAAACTACAAAGTAACGTGCAGATATTAAGTGATAGAGACAGGATTCGAATAAGAATGCATGCCCTCTTTTCTGGTGTCCCATGGGGTCTTTTCTGATTTATAATGCAGCTTTCATTTCTGTGTTCAAAATTTGATACAATAGCACACTTAGCAAAATAATAATAATAATAATAATAATAACAATAGGTTCAACCCCAGGGCCTATGGCTTCCCAACCATGAGATTTTTGCCAGATTTACAGTATCAGTCATGTATGTCCTCTATGGGAAGGAACTTAAATCCAATCAGAGAGCTCATGGTTACCCCTATAACAACCATACCACTATTGAACACACAAGCATATCTTGTCATGATGGTTGTTATTACTGCAGTTCATGGGATTTATAGTTTGGAAACTGTTTTTGGTAACTTTCTCCCCAGCAGCCTGTATAACACCTTCCAGTACATTGAGATCTAGCCAGCAGCAGGGAGGACATTTCCTGATCAGTCATATCTTGATTTCACCATATCCTATAACCAAAGTATTTGTTATCTTTAATAATGGGATCTTGCCATCAAGCTCTGGAGGGAACCAATAGCACTGGCAATAGCCCACATTATTTAGTGACTCTCTAGGATACCTCTGACCAACAACTTCAGAGACATTATCCTTCCTATACCTGGCACCGGGCTTTCTATTTGACAACATATGGCTTCCAGAAGAAGGCCTATCCTCCATGTAGAATATCACAAATTAAACTCTCTATTAATCTTATTATTGTTTTAATAAATTTATTTATTTATTTATTTATTTTGCATCCTGGCCACTATTTCCCCTCTCTCCTCTCCTCCCTATCCCTTCCCCTCTCCCCTCTCTGTTCCCACCACCCAATCCACTCCTCCCCCATTTCTATTTAGGAAAAGGCAGGTGTCCCATGGATATCAACAAAATATGGCATATCAAGTTTCAGTAAGACTAAGCACCTCCCCACGTATTAAGGGGGGACAAGGCAATCCAGTATGAGGAGCAAATTAAACTTTTTTATGTGAAAAAAAAAAACCCAGATGCATGAAGTTCATAAAATAGTGTGTTTCCATATAGTTTTCGTAATTTAATTAATATTATATTATAGCTATACCTTTCCCTATCCCTACCCCCATCCTTCCATCCCTCTTATCACTTAGCCCTCCCTCACCATTGTCTCCCATGTCCCTTCCAACTGCCATCAAAATTTGTATTTCTTTACTCATAGATGAATGCAGTTCCCAGACAAGTTCTTGCACAGTGGCCCCTGGTTAATGCCAAAACCCACAGCTGGCCTACGCACGGAGAGTAAGTGTCTGTTGAGAACTCAGCCACAAATGGCACATCCATATCGCATTCTTTCCCCCTTAGGCTCACAGACCGTTTGCAGAAGACAGGGTAGAAAGGCTGTAAGAGACAGAGGTCAAGGAGAGCCACCATGGCAGGGCCATTGCACACATGAATTCACAGCAGCTGTGGCTGTCTGCACAATTCTTACACAAGGTCAATTGTGTCAACACTGCAGCTTGGAGAGGAGAATGGGCTCCAAGCCTCACACCCTGCTGAAGGAGCGTTTGACAATGTATGACTCCTAGGGAAGGAGAAGCCAGTTTTCTTTAAAGGTAAGGCCCCTGGCAGATTGACCATGCTCTGGTGGGTGGTTCTACACCAGTCAACAAATTGGACATGATGGGTTATTAAAAAAAAAAAAAAAAAAGATGACAGGAAGTTTGGAGGTGATAGGACATGGCAGGATCGATCTGTGAGGAGCTCGGCTGATGGATGAGAAAGAATATGATCAAAGCACGTTGGATTCGTGTACGACATTCTCAGAGAATTAATAAAAGTAGTATATCTTTGAAAGACTGAAGGACCAGTGAGATGTCTCCGTGGCTGAAAATGCGTCATCAAGCCTGAGTTGGATTTCTGGGACCCACATGATGGAAGGAGAGAGCTAACTCCCCAAAAGCTGTTTTCTGCCCTCCAGAAGGCACACATTCAACTGGAAGGCTTTAGGAAGCAGGACCACAACCACCCTGAATCATAATCACAGAGGGGAGTCTGAAACCCAGAAGGCTAGGCTTGAACTCCCAGCCACCATCCTGCCTCCCGAGTTTCTAGGATTAAAGGTGTGCACCACCACACCTGTCCTCTATTTGTTTTTAATTAGAGAAACACTGAACACACACTGCAGTCCTTCCTCTTTAATACTCAGGTTAGAGGCAAGAAAGTCGTCGTTGTATAGACAAATGCTAAGGAGAGCAGGGAAGCTGTGCATGACGGGTTGATGACAGAGGAATCTACAGGGGCAAACTCCGTTTGACACGTGGGACGTTGTGTTCGACAGGCGTCTGGTACATGCTACGCTTTGCCTTCAATTTCCATCCTTTGGCACTGTATAGCTAATGTTTCTGAATCCTTCCCAGAATCCTTTACTCTTCAATAACACCTATGAGCACAATTATGGAGGGAGTCCAGGAAAGAAAAAGGGAACCCCCAAAGTTGTGCTGAGCTTCAACTCACAGGAAGACTATACATACTAAAGGCATGTTTTCATGCTTATAAAAAATGTTGATTACTAGATAGTCCCAGCGAGATATCTAAATCTCCAAGATGTACATCGATCAATATGCTTAAAAAATTAGAAATAAAAGAAATTCCCAGCATATGTACAGAAAGAAGATTGAGTTTCCTTTCTATTTGCAGCTATCTGGTAAATTATGGGGATAAGAGTATGGCAGAATCAAACTTGAAGGAAAAGAAATGTAGCAATAAAGGAATTTATTTTAGGTAATGTTTCCAGGAGCAGTAATTGCCAAGATTTCTGTCAAAAAGACTTAACTAAATTAAGATGTGTGTGTATGTATGCAATATTAAGAGTTGTTGTGTCCTGTTTAACAAGATCACTGTTTGTTCTTCTGTTTTATTTTTGTTGTTGTTTTAATTTTAGTACTTTTACCTTCTTGAAAACCGATTATGTATTACTTTACCTAGAAAAACAAATTTTTGTTCAAAAAGAGGGAAAAATTCTTCTTTCAGACATTTACCTTGAAAATACTCACAGGGACTTTGTGACTTACGCACCATGCGGTATTGCTTTTCAGATTATCTCTGACAGAGATTGAGTTATTTTAGTCAATAAGTTTCATCTCAGGAAGGAATTTCCCTCAAGGCCTCTTGGCAGGCAGCGCACATGCTTTTCACTTCTTCATGGGAGGGTCCTGGGAGGGGCTCTTCCTCATTTGTTCCCATCCATCAATTTCTCACATTTGACAGAGACGCCCCAGGACAAGAATTCAGCTGTTTCCAATCCAAACTGCCCCAAGAAGACGTCTAACTTGGCTCCTTCTAAATCACAGAAAAATGCCTGACAAAAAGGCAAGAATCCAAGCTAAGGGGCAGAGAGGTTGCACAAATGGAAAGGCAGCGGCTGTTACGTCAATTGCTTCTATTTATTTTTCTTATTTGCAGAATAGTTTTAGATTTATAGAAAAATTCCTAAGCATCGACAGAGAGTTCCCATGGAGCCTATATCCAGTTTCCCCTTGCTACTCAGACCTTAATTTGTAGATGTACATCTGTCCTAATGAATAAGCCAACATCAATACATCAACTGTTGACTAAAGGTCTTGCCTTATCCACTTCTACGTGGTTGTTCCTTAGTGTCTTTTTCCTTTCAAAGAGCATATCTAGAGGCCACAGTCCATTTAGTCTCCTTAGACTTGGTGGGCTAGAAAAATCTGATAGCTTCATGCTAATCCACCTAAGGTTGGAAGAGCTAAAGGCAAGTGCTTATTGTTGGTGCTGAAATTCAACTCTTTACAAACTCGTTGATAACTAGACAGTCCCAGGAAGGTATCTGAATGCCTAAGATGTACATCCACCAATACAGTAAAGAAATTAAGAAATAAATACTCAACATATGTAAAGAATAATGAGTGTCCTTTAATCTTGCATCCAGTTGATTAAATTACAGGAGTATGGAATAGGTCAAAAAGCATCTTTACTTGAATCAGGTCAGTATCTGTCCATTTTAAATTCAAGGTTAGGGTCCACTCCAAAGGAAAAAGCTGAAATGAGTCAAATGGCTGATGCGGTGAAGTATGGAGGATACAGCAAGCACCCATCTCAGTACCTGTCATGTGTGTTGCATGGGTAATATCAGTAAATAAGCCCAGCCCTGACAAAATACCTGCCAAAAGTATTCTAGGGAAAGATGGCTCTGCTTTGGCTCACAGTTTGAGAAGACAGTCCATCATGGTGGGAAGCTGTGGTGGCAGGAGCATGGGGAAGCTGGGCACACTGTGTCACTGTCAGGAAGCAAAGGCAGACTAGTGCTTAGCAAGGCTTCGCCTTTTCTCCCCAGCCCATATGATGTCAACCACACTTAGGGTGTGTCTTACCCCTCGATTAATACAGTCTAGAAAATGCCTCACAGACATGCTCAGAGGTTTGTCTCCTCACTGATTCTAGATGCTGTCAGCTTATGTTCAATATTCACTAACACAACACCGCAGAGCAACGTCATAGTGCATTCTAGTACGCTTGGGTGGAAGCAGCTCTGAATGTCCAGTATTTGCTCGTGAATTTTTTTTTTTCAGTGCACACCTAGGGATGGAATTGCTGGGTTCTGAGGGACAGTTATTTTGAATTGATTTTTGCAAAGTGGTGTCTGCTTTTTCATAGCATTTCGAACCTTGGTATAGTGTACAGAGACCCTTTCCTGTTAGGGACACTATATATTCTGAGATGGGTGAAATTACCTGGCACGAGTGACAAGGAAACACGAAACACGCAACAAACCCGCTTAGGAGTTTATTAGAGGGGGCGTGTACAGGCCTGGGGAAGTCAGTGTGCAGAGAAAGAGAGGGAGATGGCGCGTCCAACTTTTAAAAGCTGCCTAGCACATGCGCACAGGGGGTTGACATGACTATGTCACACTCAGAATGACGGGCTCACTTATGTGTGCAAGGGCTTAGCTGAGTCATATGTGGATAATGCAACACGTGAGTCACATGGTGGGGGGCTTTAACACCCCCAGGCCATTAGGTACTTCTGCCTGAGGGCTTGTGGGCACATGCATGGCCCTAGAACCCGGAAGTCTCAGCCTTATTGTGGCTGAAATTATAACGATGGGGCTACCTGTGATTTTAATCTACACTTTCTTAATGCTAAATAAATCTAAGAGTCTCTATATACTGTTACTGCTTTGGGGATCATTTTAGGAAATACCTGTTTAATTCCTTTCTTCATTCCCTCCCTTACCAACATTTGTGAGCAATATCTGTAAACCGGATGGCTAGGAATAACAGGAATATGTTGCCTCATGGTTCTAGAGATCAGGAGTCTAAAGTCGTGTGCCAGCAAGACCATCTTTCCTCTGTGCTGTCCATGATATGTTTGGGCTTCTGATGCTGCTCGATTTCTTAGCTTTCCTGAGCCTGGGACTGCATTATCCTAGTCTTCCTGAGGTCTCTTTTCCCTGTGTCTAACTCACGTGGCACCTCTTCTCTCTGTCTAAATAAATCTCTCTACTCCCTTCCTTAGAGAACAGCAGTCCTTGTACTGAGGGAATCACCATTTCATTAGGACCTCATTTTAACCCGCATCTCTATTACGTTGGCAAGGACCATATTTATCACTGAAGGTCACATTCACAAGTATCAAGAGTTAGTTCACTTATCTTTAGGGGGAACACAGTCCAGTTCCCAAAGTGCCTGACACACGGAACACATTCCCTAAGATCCTAATAAAGAATGAACAGACCGAAATGAAGCTGGTGAAATCCACATTCCAGGTGAGAAGGCACAGACATACAGGTAGAGTAGGACATGCTTCTGTAACCTCGTGTTTTCCAATCCTGCGGTTTCTTGGTACCCACAGAATCCTGCTTTTTAAATACATGATTAAATAACACCATGCTGAATCTCATAGTAGCTCCCTTCCAGGCCTTGTATTTGTATCCAATTATGAAAAGCCCAAGGCAGAGCCACAAAGGCCAAATCTCAAAGCCAGTTTTTTTCTTCCCAAGTTAGTTGCTACATTGAGCATACTAACTAGATGAGTCTCCACTCAGCTACATAATTTTTAATAACAGGAAGGCAAACCAGTTCACTGTACAGGTATCTAAATTACAGGACAGAGGAAAGTAGCAGTGTGGAGACGGGGGCTCTTTGCTCTGTTGTTGTACTCCCTAACTTTTTGACATATATCACTGCCTTCCACAACCTCACCTTTCCCCCGTCATAGTAGAGCCAATGAGAGGAAGCACTGTGAAATCAGGTGACAAATCTGAGCTGTGGGGCATGCAGAGATGGTTCAGCAGTTAAGAGCACCGGCTGCTCTTCCAGAGGGTCTGAGTTCAATTCCCAGCACCCACATGGCAACTCACAATGGCCTGTAACTCCAGTTTTAGGGGATCTTCTGGCCTCTATACACACCAGGTATGCATGTGGTATAGCTATAAATGCAGTCAAATATCTATATAAATAAAATGAAAAATATGTTGATTGTAAAAATGTAATCTAAGCATTCCAGATTCCGACTTGCACAATCGCTTTCCTTCATCATATTTCAAAGTCTTAGAACAGCCACAGTGACTTAAAGCCATGCAGCCTGAATGCTCATTACATGCTACATTTTCCAGCTGGCATTCATCTCCTCGGTGCTTCCTGATGGTACAACACACACACACACACACACACACACACACACACACACGCACGCACACACTTGTGCATGCACACTCTCCTTCAGCTCAATAAGTGAAAGCCAATCCGGTATTCTCCTGTTCATCATCCTCTTCCCAGGCATGAAAATGATGCTAAATCACATTATCTGTTTGCAGCCCAGACAGACATGAAAGAAAAAGGGTGGGGGCACTAACATCAATATTAAAGAAATGATTGAAACCGCAGGCAACTTCGTGCGTATTTACTGTACCTACAAAGGCAGCAAAGCGTGGCATCTTGAGAAACGGCTGCAATTCTTCTACTGCGTATGAAAAGTGCAGGAGGATGCAGGATGAGAAGTGACACTCACATGCAGATAAAGAAAACAAAATTCCAGTGTACGCTTTTCAGGCTACATTAAGTTATGGGCCAACCACACCTGGGAGAAAGCGATGGGTTCTTGGTTCAAACTATCACTTCTGGATTTAAAACAGTTATGGTGGGTGAGTATAGCGATGCACTTTTGTAATCTTGACCCTTGGAAGGCTGAGGCAGTTGGATTGTAACTTTGAGGCCAGCCTGGACTACATAGTGATATCCTGTTTCAAAAGTCAGCTTACTGTTTAGCTAGCTAGCAGTTACCTAAAGCATTTTTAGGAGCAGCTACAACTTGCAAATATCATCATTTGAAATAAAAAAGATAGCCCCTCCCCTTTTATTAGATGACTGATCATACATCAGACTCTAGGCAAATGCCTTTTACTACTGTTAAGTGCTTTTTTTCTTTGTTTTGTTTCCTTAAATTCGTGTTTTACAGACAAGGAAAGCAGAGTACAGAGAACTGAATAATTTTTTCCAGAATATTCCAGAGAAGCTGAGTGACTGATTCCCAGCCCACTCTGATGTTGATGGGATTCAAATACTCATGTACTCATGTTCTTAAGAGTTTACACCATGCTATACAAGCCCGTGGTTCAAAGGATAAGGACAGGTTGCCACAGCCAACAGATGGGAACGGGGTGGGAGGGCCCAAAGTCATAGTGAGCACCTGTGTCACCATCTTGAATATATCACAATGTCTCTCTTCAGGACGGACCCTTTGGTCTCTTATTCTTCTATGCTGTGTCTTGTTGAATGTTTTTTTATTTCATTTGCAGTTTTGAGGACTGAGCCAAATGATTTTGTGTGAGAGGTGAGGACTTTACCATTGCGCTGTACCCCTATCCTTCTTTACATGTTCTTAATTTATTTTCAAGGACTCACTAAGTTACCTAGGCTGACTCTGAACTCACCACATAGACCAGGAAGACCTTGAATTTGCAAACTTCCTTTGTCAGCCTTCCAAGCAACTGCAGTCACAACCACCAGCGTGCTGGTCATCCTTTCCTATTGACTTGCAGGATGGCATCTGAGCCTCTGACCTCCTGGGGCACAAGACCTTTCTCAGACAGCTTCCCAACCAGTGTCATCTCTGAGAATCAAATAACCCAACATATTAGTCTGTCATCAACACATGATTCTCTTATAAGGTTTAAGCTATAGACTCAGGGCCATTTCCCAGGACAGCAGTCACACTGTCAGTTCTGTCCTATGCTACTTTCTATTTTTGATTTTATTTCTTTGTTGCCACCAACTCCTGTTCTCTGTTTCAATGCTAGATACTTTGAGCTTATTAGTTTTTAATGGGAGATCCATTCATTCAGTATCAATAATCTGAGCCCCTTTGTCTAGATAGGAAGGTAAGCCACTTCTTAGATTTGTACTGCTAGACACCTGATCGCCAGTTTGTCACTTAGTTACAAACACAAGCTGTCATCCACTGATTGTCACTCTTAGTTTTATCTTTTACTTTAGTAAGTTGAAATATTTGTTTCTTTTCATCCTACATGACTCTGAAACGTCCTTATTTCTTTCATTCCCATTTGTAAAGTGGTCCTTTATTTTGGTTAAGCTTATTCTTAGAACTTTCCAAATACAGTAACAGCCCCTATCACATGACTCTGTTCCCAGTATTTCCCCTCTAGCCACAAACTCACTGTCACATGATTTGATCTCAGCCCTATAAGGGTGACCAGTCTGAGCACCATTCTCCACTCTGCCACTGACGGTGCAGTGAACTTCAGATATATCCCTTGCCAACAGCCAAATGGTAACTGAAATTACCTGGTGTGAGTGAGAAGGAAACAGGGCACAGGCCACAAACCCGCTTAGGAATTTATTGGAGGCGGGGGATGTATAGGCCCAGTGAAGGTCGGTGTGCAAAGAGGGAGGGAGATGGCACATCCAGTTTTTAAAAGCTGCCTAGCACATGTGCACAGGGGTTAATATGACTATGTCATACACAGATGATGGGGATCATACATGCATGCAAGGGCTTAGATGAGTCATACATGGATGATGCAACCACACCTGGGTCATGCCAGGCCCTTTAACATCCCTAGGGCCATTAGGCACTTCTGCCTGAGGGCTTGTCCACACATGCATGGCCCTAGAACCCAGAAGTGTCAGCCTTATTGTGACTGAAATAATAACAGTAACACTATACCAGTGTTTTCAGATTCCTATCACAGTGTCTCACCTAGGTACCAATCGCTGTCTCATTCAGAACTGAGGAACCACCCTTGTCAGAACTTAGTCCTGGAAATGCTTACATAGCACTGATGCTCTCAGTTCACTTAGACAAAGCAAGCCACATGACTACACCCAAACTCAAAAGGACTGGAGTCAAATATTAGCCTCTGTGTGCTCAATGAGGCTTAGAAATAATTTCCTTAACAGTAATACCTACAAGACATTGGACAGAACTAGAGAGTCTGTTGATGTCTGGAATCCAGCCTGCCTTGTTCTGCTATTCTGTGTGTCTACCTAAGCTGTAAGATATTGTCCTGATTCCTGCAGCTCTCGTGAACTATGATGGACCTAATGGAAGCTGACATGTTTTGTCCTTATTCTTTTCTCTGTTGTTTCATTTTCAAATAACTTTTAGATTCAACTTGTCAGTTTCTGTATGACAAAGAAGTCTGTTGGGATTTTGATGAAATCCACAGTCTATCTTTAGAGCATGTTAGGGGAAAATACTATCTCCAAAATATTGAGATTTTCACATCATAATACAAAATTCCTTAATTTCTTTGATTTACTTTAATAATGTCTGACCTTATAAAGAGTATATATATTCAGGAGATTTATACTTATCTGATATTTTGGATATTGTGAAAAATTATGCTGTAAAATCAAAGAGCGTTTTAATAACAATTTATTATTATTAACTTCAAAACAGAATTGGGTTTTGGATCTCCAAACTGCATCTATCAGTCTTGAGAATTCTCCCTAGTAATTTGATCAGATTAGATTGTTGGATTCTCTGTATGTACCACACATATCATCTGAAAGGGAATTTTGTCTTTTCAAATCCATAGCTTCTGTTTTATTTTTTAACATTATTGAACTGATGGGTCCCATAGGTATGAGTTCATTCCTTGACAGAGAGTTGGAACTTACTTCTGTTCCTTCAAGGTTATTGTCAACAGTTCAAATAACAGAACAGAGAGTTCTGCTCTCTCAAGGTAATTGCCAACAGGGGTGGCTAATATCCAGGCCTGGTATTTTAGGTATTAAAAAGTAAATCTGTTTCTACCTCAAACAAAAGTCTAAGGAGCCAACTAGGTTCCTACTCCCTCAGGGAGATAACTATGGATTCCAACCAGGGAGTGGTTTGCCTACAGACTGTTTTGGTCTAGGGTATGAGTGTTACTCGCCTTGTTCTGGCAACAGAATGTTTAACTAAGAATGTAGCCTGTAATCTTTCAACTGGTCTGTTCATTCCTTGTATCATGTTAATGCAGTTTTATCTTACTCCTACCTTTTAGGGTTGGGGTATTTAAGCAAATAGATATTAAACGCGGGTGACTTTCAATATTCACTGAATATTGCTCCCAATGCTGTCCTCTGTTTCTGTATCTTATTTCTCCTATATCTGTGTGGGTTTTTTTTGCCTAATAATTCTAATCCTCATGCTCCTACATAGGAACCTGCCACAGCTAAAATCATGGCAGAAGTCACTCTAAAAAGGTGGCTTACGACGTTGAACTGATTAGAGAATCTAGTAAAGGAAAAATAAAGATATCCATAATGGACATCCTCCCTTGAACTCAGTTTGGGGCAAAGGCTTTTAATAGTTCAATACTGTAAAATGGTAGTTTTTGTAGACATTTTTAAAAATATTGAGGGTTCCATCAGAGTTCTTATTATAAATTATATGCTAAATTTTATAAAATAATTTCATCTATCTAAATATATTAAGATGATTATATGATTATGATTTTTCCCTTTCCCCTTTAGGAAGTGGGGCCCACCTTGGGGAAGTATATTTCAAGAGGATTAGGGTCTATCTTTTGAGATACAGCCCATCCCTGATTCCCGCTTGGGTGCTCTGCCTCCTGACTACCGGGATATAACCAGTCACAGCACACCACCATTGCTACAGCAGCAATCCCTGTCAAGCACCATGCCTTCCCTGCCATCTTAGGCTACATCTTCAAGCCTTGAGTCCAAATTTGCCCCTCTTCTTTTTAATTTGTGATGCCAGGAAATCCAGCATATTAGTGAGAAAAATAACTAATAAACTCAATTGGATTTCCACTTTGATCCATGAATGTTTTGAAGGTTTTTAAAATTTGTATTTTTTAATGTAAAAATAATTTTAAGAATTTAATACTTATATATTGTACTCACATCATTTCTCCCCTTTCCTCTCTCCCTCTAAATCCTCCTATGCCTTGCCTCTAAAATTCATGACCTCTTCTTCTTTAATTATTCATGTACACACACACACACACACACACAACTCGCTGAGTTCATTTAGGGTTGTTCATATGTATATTTGTTCAAGGGTGATTGCATAACCTATGAGGGGGCTTGTCTCTGGAGAAAAATTATTCTCTCTCTTTCAGCAGCCACGAATTTCCTGTCAATTGTCATCTATGGTTAGGATCTCATGAGATTTACCCCGTCAATGTTAGAATAACCATTTCTATTGTCATTGCATAGATGTTGTTTAGGGGACAGTATTTTTGAGATTCCCTGGGTTCCCGTTGTATGATGAAAATACAATCTGACAGCCAAACTCCTGTTCTCCTGACTCTTAAAGCATTTCTGGTCCATCTTCTATGGTGCTCTCTATGCCTCAGGTGTAGAAGATGACTTGTGGATCTAACAGTTGGGTTGGGCGTGCCACAGTCAGTAGTGCTCTGCATTTTGATCATTTCTTTGATGTTTCCCATCTGCCACAAACAGAAGCTTCTTTGATGAGGGAATGAGAGATACATGTTTCTGTGAGTATAAGAATAAGAACTTTGAACCAAGTTGGAAATTCAACATCTTTAGGAAAATGGCAATAACAGATCTTCTCTAGCATCTATGACCTCATCAGCTATGAGCAGTTGGCTAGGTAGCAGTAACAAACATGACTTCTCTCTTATTTAGTGGACATCAAGTCCAATTAGACAGATGCTGGTTGCTGCCAAAATATGTGTCACTACTGCCCCTGGGAATGCCTTGCTGTGCTGGTTGTTATTGTGACTTAAGGCTTTACAACTAGACAAGACTACTCACCTTTTTGTTCGTTCATTTGTTTGTTTTCTTGGTAGCTTTAATAACACCTTTGTATACTATGAGAGCTGGTCCTCAAATAGGGAACTTCCGGGTCAGTTCCAGCTCAGTTCCTCCAATTGCTAAATGTGGTGTCCAGCAATAGGGATTTACTTCAAGCTCTAGAAGGCAACCGAGAGCAATGACTACCGCCTGTACTGTTTGGGGAGTCTTTTTTGACTCTCGACCAACAACTCAAGGGACATTTCTCATGCAGGTCACTGGGGATTTGTTAGTCTCTGGTTCTTGGGGGAGCATTTTCATACTTTATTGAAATATAGTTTTAAGAAAACATAAAACAATTTGTTTCTTATGTCTTTTTGTTGTTATTGTTTTGTTTTTCAAGACAGGGTTTCTCTGTGGCTTTGGAGCCTGTCTTGGAACTAGCTCTTGTAGACCAGGCTGGCCTTGAACTCATAGACATCTGCCTGCCTCTGCCTCCCGAGTGCTGGGATTAAAGGCGTGCACCACCACCGCCCGACTTCTTACGTCTTTTTCAAACATCCTTAATGCTATTTATCCTTCACTCTCTCTCCCCACTTTCCGGTTAAATTCCCACCTCATTTTCCCATATCTCATGCCTTACTAATGTTTATTTTTAATTTAAAGTAGATTGTTTTCTTTTTATTTCTGACTTTAGCTTCTTTCCACTGTGGTAAAAAAAAAAAAAACCTTCAAGGAATTCAGTTGTTTGTCCTTGTGACTTACATTATGGTTCAACATTATTTATTAATAAATATTCCTCCTGCTCTTGGAAACCCTACATGTTTGTGGCTACTGCCTGCTTTGTTTCATATGTTTAAATTAGCTTATGTTTAATAGCCATGTATTCACACATTCCTGAGCTGTCTGCTGTTCTCCCAGCTACCGAGAGAACTGTTACAGTCTCCCAGCACTAGAACAATGGTGTTTATCCTTCCGTTGTGCCTTCCATGATATTTTGATTCGGTGTGGCTAAGACTGTAAATATTTAGAATGTTTGGACTTCTTAAACTAGATATTTTATGATGAGGAGGGAACACTGATCTCTAAACATAGTTACATTGAAATCTATATTGTCTAATGTTAGCGCTATTGAAATAGTTTTCTTTCCTCTGGAATTGACGTTAAACGTTTTCCATCTTTCTAGTTTCCAAATTCACAAATGTAACAAGCCTCATGTCTATTAAAATAATGATGCCATATTTTTAACCTAACCTAAAGTTTTGCTTTTTCAGTTGATATTTTTCATCATTTTATCTACTGAAAAGCAGTAGCGATATAATTGATATAATTGCTTTTATCTTCCTTCTGCCTGAGGAGCCCCCTTGATGTTTTCTTCAGTGAGTCCAAGTGTTTTTGCTTCACTGCTCCACAAACTGACACCCACCCTGGGCCCGGCACAGCCTCCTGACAGGGTCTGGAGACAGTGACAGCTTCCCATATCAAGCACTAGTCATCATCTTTTCAGACGGAGGATTTTCTTTTTTTCCTGAAGGCAAAAGCTCTCACTCAGCTACCTGCAGAATATCTCCAGGATGCTGCCCTCACTAATTCTCTCTCAACTCGTTCTTATGCAATTTGAAATAATATTAGGTAAACGTTATTGCATTTTCATATCCTTTCCTTGAATCAATTCTTTTAGCGTTATGAAACGTCTTCAACAATGCTTCTTGTCCTGCACTTTCTTTGATTGATATTTATTTAACCCCATCAGTATTTTTAGTCATTCTTTGTCATTTAATTGTTTTAAATTTCAACTTTTATTTTTCTTTACATTTTAGTTACACTTTTAAGGAACTGGGTATATAGCTCAACAGTAGGGAGTATCCTTAACATATGTAAAGACCTAGGTTTAATCTCCAGGACCATCTGCACATGAACATACACACACACACACACACACACATACACACACACACACACACACACTAAATAAATCTTGCTTCTTACAAACAGTATATAGTTGGACCAATTTGACTGCTATGCTTTCTAGTCCCTTGTGGTATATTATATTAATCTGTTTATTTTACACAGATTCTATCATGCTACCTAAATCTAAAGTTCGATTGTTTAAACAATTTTGGAAGGTATTTAGCTGTTTGCTATCTTTCTGCAGATGGACTTTTCCTCACCCTACTTTCTATCTCCTTTTGAAACTTCAACTAAAAGTATATCATCTTACACTAGCCTTTCTATTAAGAAACACCTCCTTGAGGTAGTGAAACCACTCTGCAGTTCTTTGAAAGCATTCTAGGTGTTCTTACGGGCATTGTCTTCAAGTTTCTAATCATGTCTATCGTTATTTAAATCTGTTCCCAATTTCATGTTCATTTCAAATATGGAGGGTCTGGGTCATTGGTCTAAAACATATTATGATTTTATACTCATTTCCCATGTTTTCATCTCTTTAAACACTGATATCATTTACTATTTTTGTGCATCTAGCACTTTGAAAAGTTGTATTTTGTTATTTATGCTAGCTTTGCTTCAGGATGCCATGTTCATTTGTGCTTCCTGAGGTTTCTTTTGAGCTCTGCATTCCTCTCAGAACTTCACTGTGATACAATCTTCAGGCACAGAGCAAGCGTGTCTTCCTCCAAATAGTGATTTGAAGATTGTGTTTTACTTTCCGGATACACTATAAATGAACTCAGCCATAATTCCATGGGAGAACTAGATTCTGGTTTTGAAGCTCAAGAAAAATTTTTGTTGTTATTTTTTTCTCTCTTAGTCTGTGAAAAAGGTCATGAAATTCAAATCAAGAGGATGTTGCTCCCCTCTTCCTTCTCTTCTTTTATTCCCTCCTCCTCTTCTTCTTCATCTTCCCTTACCTTTCCATGAAAGTGGGAGTTGATAGCTTAACTTGGCCCTCACATCTCTTGCTGGTCTCTTCACACCAAATGAGCACTAGAGTTTGTCAAGAACATCAATATGTTCTTGTTGAATTATTAAAATAAAGTTTTGGTGCCCTCAAACAAAAAGAAGCAGACCCACCCAGGAGGAGTAGAAGACAGAAAATAATCAAATTGAGGGCTGAAATCAATTAAATAGAAATAAAGAAAACAATACAAAGAATTAATGAAACAATGAGTTGGTTCTTTGGGAAAATCAACAAGAAAGACATACCCTTATCTAAACTAATCAAAAGGCAGAGAGAAAACATCAAAAATAACAAAATCAGACATGAAAGGGGGGACATAATAACAGACACTGAGGAAATCCAGAGAATCATCAGGTCATATTTCAAAAACCTGTACTTCACAAAATTGGAAAACGTAAAAGAAATGGATAACTTTCTGGATAAATATCACTTACCAAAATTAAATCAAGACCAAATAAGCAAATTAAACAAATGTATAACTGCTGAAGAAATAGAAACAGTCACCTCCGTGACTTCAAGGTATGGTGCTGGACACCTTTAATCCCAGCACTTAGGAGACAGAGGCAAATGGATCTCTGTGAGTTCAAGGTCTACAGAGGGAGTTCCAGGACAAAGATACACAGAGAACCTGTCTCAAAAGAGCAAAATTTAAAAGTAAAAATAAAAGAAATAGAGGTTAAAATAAAGCCACGTAAAGATGGAAAATATATAGAAAATTTTGATACTGTATGTTATTATGCTCTCTTTGAATTGTTTAAATGCTGAGGAAGGAGCAACAGCTGCTAAAAGATACTTGCTTATAAATGCTGTTGAATTAGTCCAAGACAGGTATTTTGAAAATACCTTGACTTCAAAATTGAAGAGATTTTGTTTTTGTTTCGACAGGAAATGAGAGACTGTGGATTCATTCTGAGTTAAGAAAAATCAGGTTTGATCAAGGAAGACCACCTGAGAAATCTCTGGTAGAAACAGATGGCTGGGATGTCTGAGTTCTATATCCAGAACTGATTCAAGATGCTGCCTGAGATGATCAAGACTCACAGGATACTCCAGTCAGGACTTGATCGTAACTCTAAATTTTCTTTAAGTCCCCATAAGATTATCAGCACCCCCAACCAGCCGGAAGTACCCTGGAATACTATGCCCACATTCCCAAACAATGGGCTGTGGACATTTTCCTTTGTTTAAAAAGAAAAAAGAAAGAGGGAGAAGTGGTGCGGGAGAATTTTCTGTATTCTGTCAATCATGTTGTAAATAAACACTGATAGGACAGGCAGGAAGCATAGGTGCAACAACCAGACAGGAAGTAAAGGTGGGGCAATGAGAACAGGAGAATGCTGGGAAGGAGGAAGCCCATTCCTCCCCAGTCCTGCCCAGACCACTGAAGAAGCAGGATGTGACTTGTTCCACTGAAAATGTACTGAGCCTTGTGGCTAGCATAGATAAGAATAATGAGTTAATATAGGCTACAGGAGCTAGTGGGAAGCCTGAGCTAATGAGCCAATCAGTTTATAATTAAACAAACAAACAAACAAAAGAAAATAGAAACAGTCATCAAAAGTCTCCCAACCAAAAAAAGTCCAGGACCAGATTATTTCAACATAGAATTCTACAAGGTTTTCAAAGAAAAACTACTACCAATACTCCTCAAGTTGTTCTACACAATAAAAACAGAAGGAACATTGCCAAACTCTTTTTATGAGACTATAATTACCCTGGTACTCAAACAACAAATAGACGCTACTAAGAAAGAGAATTACAGACCAATCTCACTCATGAACATTGATGCAAAATACTAAATAAAATACTCACAAATCAAATCCAAGAACACATCAGAACCATCATACACCATGATCAAGTTGGCTTCATTCCAGAGATGCAGGGATGGTTGAACATACAAAAATCTATCAGCGTAATCCACCATATAAACAAACTGAAAAATAAAAACCACATGATGATTTCATTAGATGCTGGAAAAGCTTTCGACAAAATACAACATCCCTTCATGATAAAGGTCTTATAGCGAGCAGGGATACAAGGAACATACCTAAACATAATAAAGGCAATATACAGCAATCTAACAGTCAACATCAAACTAAATGGAGGGAAACTCCCAGTGATCTCACTGAAATCGGGAACAAGACAAAGTTGTCCACTCTCTCCATATCTATTCCATATAGTTTTTGAGGTCCTAGCTAGAACAATGAGACACCAAAGGGAGATCAAGGGGATACAAACAGGAAAAGAAGTCAGACTCTCACTATTTGCTGATGATACGATAGTTTAGATTAGCGGCCCCAGAAATTCTACCAAGGAACATCTTCAACACATAAACACTTTTAGTAATGTACAAGATTAAAAAAGTAAGTAACCCTTCTTCACACAGATAATAGATGGACTGAGAAAAAAATCAGAGAAACGGCACCCTTCACAACAGCCACAAATAACATAAAATATCTCAGAGTAACTCTAACCAAACAAGTGGAAGACTTTTATGACATGAACTTTAAATCTTTGAAGAAAGAAATTAAAGAAGACACCAGAAAATGGAAAGATATCCCATGCTCTTGTGTAGGTAAAATTAAAATGATAAAAATGGCAATCTTACCAAAAGCAATCTACAGATTCAAATCAAAATCCCAGCAAAATTCTTCACAGAATTTTAAACGGAAAAGCAAAAAACCCAGGAAAGCCAAAACAATCCTGTACAATAAAAGAATTTCTGGAGGCATCACAATCCCTGACTTTAAACTCTTCTACATAGCTATAGTACTTAAAACAGCCTGGTA
>JAQHUG010000073.1:6097711-6119876 GCA_028555095.1 Dicrostonyx torquatus
GAAGTAGTAAAAGACAAAATCTTCTGAGTAAATTGGGAGCATGGAAATCATGGGAGGGGGTAAAAGAGAATGGCAGAGGAAGGAAGGGGAATGGAGAAAAATATATAACTCAATTAAAAAAATAAAAACAATAAATAAATAAAAAGAACTATTTAACAAAAACCTTGAAAAAACTTTAGGATTATAGTCAAACCTGGAAACCAGACATGTATTAATAGTCTAAGAAAGTAAGGTTTGTCCAATTTACTTGTTTATAAACTCAAATGAGAGAAAATTAAAGTTTCTCAATAAAAGTATTCTGAGCCATGAAAAAAAAGCTTGGGTTGGCAGAGAGAATAAAATCCATCATTTAACATGAGGTAGGGAGTGTTTGGTTTGGTTTGTTGCTGCTGTCCCTGTTGTGTTTTTCTTGCTTCTTTTAGGCCTTTCTTGAATAGCTTACAAGTTAAACTCCTAAGCCAAGCTCTACATGTGTAGAAGAAGTGGCTCGACCTCAGGGCTGTGTTGCAGAGCGAAGGAAAGACAAAGGAGTCAACTGTAGGGAAGATACCTGCTACTCAGGGAAAGGAAAGAGTTCTGTGTGCTATTTTTAGTGATTATCACATTCTTAGGTAATTTGTGACTGAATTTTGATTAACTTGACACTCTCAATATATCTACTAATCACAGTATGTCTTTAGTCCAAGCATATAATAATAATAATAATCTTATAATAATACCCAGTTTAAAGCTTTTCAGTAACATTTTGTTTCATCGAGTAAATCTTCAGCAATCACCGTTAGCCTTCCAATGACACCTCCTTCTGTCTCCCACCTGTTCCCTCCTATCCTGCTTTCCTGAAGTTAGGACGAACACTCAGCTGCCTTGGGGATTTTGCAGGAAACTATTCTCTGTAGTTGGAACTCTCCCTGATAATGCACTTCCCAGTATTTGATCAGATGGCATTTTCACAGTCAAGCTTATCCAGATTCTACAAAACTACTGACCCTCCTCTCATTTAGCACTTCTGGCCTCTACTTCCTGAAGTATTTACATTTTAATGGTTGCTTGTAATTCATTATTCTCTACTTGTTTTTAATGTTCTGCCTCCTTCTGCTGTGAGTAAGAGTCAAGACTTCCATCTACTTTTCTGAACAGTGTACCCAAGAATCATGAACACTACCTATCACTCAGGGAAATAGGTGTCATTTTTTTAAAGGTCCGTAAATGCATGGCTAATAAACATCCAGTCTGAATTAAGGGAATGGGTTGGATTGAAGAATTACAAACAGAAGAAGATCCAGCACACCTTATTTCAGAGTCTGTGTCACCTCAATTAACAATCTCCTTAGCTAGACCCAAAGCATGGTCCCTGATCCATGGAAGACAGCCTCATGTTGAAAGCCATCAGGCAGGAAGTCTTTCTCTACTTCTTCCCACAAGGGATTTCTAAACTCCAGTTTGGATGAGTTTGAGATGAAAATCAAGTTCCAACAGCACAGATACCACTTACAATCCTCAGGATTTATGGTGTATAAGACAAATGAACTAATCTGACATAAAATAATCCACTCTTTCGGCTCATCCTCACCAAAGAACATTTGAACCCCATTCCTATCACCCCCTACACAAACACACACACACACACACACACACACACACACACACACACACACTTTTCTTCATACATTTCAGTTTTCTAAAGGGTTTTATTTGTTTCATGCTCTCCCATGTCTCTTGATAGATTAGAAAATGATGATGCAGAGACTTCTATAATTTAAAGAATAAATCAAAATGCCATGTGCCTCTGAAATCATCCTGGTAGCCTATCTCTCTAATATCTATATCCTCGGAAAAAGGATAGCTAGAGCCAACCCCATGGGGTCTGTGGCCACTAAGGCCATTAGATTGCCTTGAACAAGGCACTAGGCACATGTTTCTGATTGGTCTTTCATTCACCTTTGTGGGTGAATAGCAAATCTATTTCATACAATAGATTAGCCTGTTTTTTCGAATTTTGACACAACTACATTGACTCATTGTGTGCCCTTGCCTTTCACCCACATGAGCAAATATGCTGTGTCCATTCATGTTGCTGTTACATTTGACTCCTCATTGCATGCCGTGTGTTAGCACTCTGGATGCCCAGTTGTGGTGCTGCTTTGAAGATTGTGGAGTCTGCCTGCAAAAGCCAAGGCTTGTCTGGAAGAAGTAGGCGACTAGGGGTGAGCCTTTGAAGGGTCTATCTACCCCTTCTGATTTTTGCTTCATGTGAACATGTGAACAGGTCCTCCACTCAACCCTGAAAACACACACAGACACGCATCCTGCTATACCTTCTGCACTATGGTGGATAGAAATTGTTTAGAAACCATGAGTGTAACAATAAGAATAATAATGTCACACAAACATAGCTAACATAGTTTTCCATCTCCTATGTAGCACAGGGTTCAAGGATCATCTTCTGTCTGATATGAGCAACAGGTATGCCTGAATTAGAGCAAAATGGCATTGTACTAAGGAAGATGAACATACAATAAAAATATTTTTCTCAACTCAAAAAAAATGAATGTTTTCCTTCTGTATTGAGAAGATGACTTGATCAGTACCATGCTTGTCTTGCAAGCACAGGTCTTGAGTTCAACCCTCAGAACCATATTTTTAAAAAAGACAAATTTTTGTGATCCCAGTACTGGGGATATGGAGGGGTTAGTGGGCGGATCCCTGGGGCTCAGTGCCAGTCAGCCTAACTATTTAGTTAGTTCTGGGACAGTGACAGATTCTGTCTCAACAAAAATGCAGACAGAGTCTGAATAATGACATAATGATACCATTGACTTTTTCTGGCTTCAACATACACACACACACACACACACACACACACACACATGCACATATACACATGCACACATGCACACACATGCACGCATTATAGAGTGAGAGTCATTGTCTAGCAGTGTTACTGGGGATTTTCACAAGTTATTTCTTTTTAAATTGAATAGAAATTTGGTGCAGTTAGGATGATCTTATGTAGTATTACCACCCACATATCAAGGAGAATGTCTTTAGTCAGTCCTGAAAGGATTGTAGAGAGGATAAGAGGAGCCTGAAACTTTTAGGGAAAAAAAAAAAAACTACAAGAAGATTCTGAGAGAGGGATTGTGTGAAAAAATAGGAATGACCCATTGTTCACAGCTTCGACAATCAATTGGTTGTTGTTGTTGTTTAAGGAAAACAGGTGGGTAACTAAATATAACCAAGCCAGACTATGTAGGTGTTTTCCATTGGTTATTTTACTTCCCAGCCCGGTTACCTTGTAATATAATATTAACTAAATCAGGACTGAGGTTCACTGCGTTCTAATAACTTGTTCAGAATTACCATTAGTACGGATATCCAACTTCAAATATTCCTTCTAGCTCTACTAGGGCTGTGGGCTTTAGCAGAGGGAAACACCTTAGCTCCTACTAATTCCTCATTGGGCATCATTACTGCCGCCTTCTAGTGCATATTCTGTATAATGGCCAGGTAGTTTGTTGAGTGCAAAATTTGGTTTTCCTTGTTCTAGATACCACAAACAAGGGACCTCCTTGACATTGTTCTAGTGCCCACCTCTCTGAGCTCATATTCTAAGAGATACGAATTAATCATTTGCATAGAAATCAATATATCAGTTTTCCATGTAAAGGGCTAGAGTACCTTACTCCTAAGCATTAGAGAAATTATATTATCAGACTTACTGAGACGTGCAGGAGCTGAGGCTCAGCCTTGTTCCTCAGTTTTAGTATATCATATATCTTCTTTTTTCCTTACATGGGCCTCCTATTTTGTGTTTTCTTCAGTTTAGTCTTATTTTGTTCTATATTTAGCATGTCTTTGCACACACACACCCTGGTCATGAGGCTCAGGGGACACTGAGAGCTTGGATTTAATTTGCACTATTCCACTTTCATGTGAGCATCCTGGAAATAGCTGAAATCTCAAGTAAACACCATATATCACAGTGTTATCTCAAGACAGGTAATAAATGGGCAACACGTTCTATTGCAGTAGCTCACAAATAGTAGCCATTCCTATGCGGGCTGAGCTGTTCATGGTTCTCATGAAGAACCATGGCTTGGAATGCTAAAGCTTGAACTGGGTGTGTTGTTTACATCTGTGACATAACATTTGAGTATTCACAGGTTTCCTCAGCAGAGTCTGACTTCTGTTTCTTTCAGACTTGATGGAGATACTCAGCGGGATGTCTTCAATAATCTCCATCTTTATACATCCATGTCATAATTTCTTTCTATGAAGACACCAGTAATATCGGAGTAAGGGCTGCCCTAAGAGCTTCATTTGAACTTAGTCAACTTCTTAAAAATCATTATCTTCAAGTAGTTACAATCTTGGATACTAGGCTTAAGGACTTCAGTAAGAGATCTGAGAGGGACATACCTCCACCCACCAATTGTCAATTTACCACCATAGCTACTCTCTCCAATCATGGGAACATCTTCTCTAGGCCATATTCTGCATAGAGGCTAAGAAGTTTCTTGTGTGTAGTATGTGGTAGACCATCTGAGGGCATCACTTGGCATGGGCTGGAACTCACTTCTAGAAGGGTCAGTGTGCTGGTTTGAATGAGAAAGGCCCCCATAGGTTTATAGATTTGAATAGTGGATCACCAGGGGGTTGCACTATTTGAAAAGATTAGGAGGTTGAAGAAAGTTTGTCAATGGGGGTGGGCTTTGAGGTTTCACAATGCCTATTCTAAGCCCAGGGAGACTTCATGCTGTCTGTAGATCCAGACGTAGAACTCTCAACTACTTCTCTAGTACCATGTCTGCCTGCCATGAAGGAAATGGAATAAACTTCTGAAACTGTAAGCAAACCCCAATTAAATGCTTTCTTTTATAAGAGTTGCTATGATCATGGTGTCTTTTCAAAGCAATAGAACAGCGACCAAAACAGTCAGCAAAGTGGATAAGTCCCCTGCCATATTAAGAAGCATGAGAAACTGTGCAAAGCTGAACGCATGGACTTACCTTTATATAAAGTAAGTGCAGGGAAAGACATGAGCCAAAGGAATAAACACTATGATTTATAAACGCACCAAGGTGGACTTACTGACAAATATTTAGAGGAGCACGAAGAGATGCTCAGAAGTGCAACAACTGGAATGCTTGCTGGCCCTAAGTCAGGGTGGAAGGGACAGACAAATCCCACTTAAACTTATTTGTGGCTTATTCCGCAGTAATCTGTAAGAAACACAAAACTAACATCATTGTGTAACAGGTTTTATCCTGCTCTAAACTTACTGCGCTGACCATGACCAGGGCCCTTCAGAAATTGGCCCATGTCCTCCTTTTCAGTCTTCTTCTGACTACCACTTCCCTTATTTATTAAGGTGCAGATTCACTAGTCTTTCTCAGTGAACACTGTATTCTGCTCTGCTTTGACATCTTCATACATAGTACACGCTTGCCCATTTTCTAGTAGGACTACTCCTCCTTGTTCTTCTGGTCTTGGCTTAACACCTCCTTGGAGTCTTCCCTAAGTCTACAGTGTAAGTGACTGAGAATGCATACTAGCCTGGTTGATTTTTAGTGTGCTGTTAATCTGTAGTGTAGTGGACTTTATATGTACACCCACTTGAGTATTGTATGATTTTTTCCCCTCAAATATTTGGCACTCAATTCTCTTGCAGAGTACTTGAATCATGTAAGTCATGTGCTATTTGATGTTTATAAAAATTATGAAATGCCTTACAGTTATTAGCTATTCCCATAATTATCTACATTCTGATTTCCTGAAGAACATTTATAAAATATGAAGATTCCCAGGAAGAGAGGAAGACAGAAAAACAATTCTGGGTGAGGAATTCTCTCTTTATGCAAACACTTGCTTACTGTACCCACTGCTCCCTAGAGTAGGTGAAGAAATCAGCTAAGGCACTGCTGTCTACACAGCTTCTCCATGGCCCAGAGGCGACACTGCTGTCATTCAATGGGTGACAATGGCTGGAGGGAATCTGCACTTCAGGAAGAAGTGAGAATGAAAGAAGAATGGGTGACCATGAAGTGCAGACTGCCTGTGAGAAGCCACCACTGATCCAGTCCTCAGCCACATGCGCTAGCTCTTCCTCCCTTTTTTTCTCTTAAATTTCATCTGGTGGAGGGCTGAAAGAGCAGAGGGCAGATATGCAGAGACAGGAAATAAATGAGATCAAGATGCATGATGTGAAAGATTCAAAGAATAAATAAAAGGAAAGTTTAAAAAACATGAGTGACAGCTCATGCTGCTGAGGATGTGGAGCAAGGGGAACAGTCTTCCATTGCTGGTGGGAGTACAAACTTGTACAGCCACTTTGAAAATCAATATGGTGATTTCTCAGAAAATTGGGAGATCAATCTACCTGAGGACCCAGCTATACCACTCTTGGGTATATACCCAAAAGATGCTCCATCATACCACAAAGACACTTGCTTAACTGTGTTCATATCAACTTTATTTGGAAATAAATAAACTGGAAACCTGGAAACAACCTAGATGTTCCTCACTCCTCAACCAAAGAGTGAATAGAGAAACTGTAGTAACTTTACACAACAGAGTATCATTTAGTTGTTAAAAACAATGACAACATGAAATGTGCAGGCAAATTGGCGGAACTAGAAAAAAATCAACCTGAGTGAGGTAACCCAGACCCAGAAAGACAAACAAGGCGTGTCTCACTTATGAATGAATATTAGCTATAAAATAAAGGATAACCATACTACAATCCACAAACCCACACAAGCTAAGTAACAAAGAGGGCTGGGGGCAGGCGGGGATGGGAACAGGAAAAATCAGATTTGGGGGGATGAATAGTGAGAGTCCCAAAAGAGATGGTTGGAAAAGGAGGTGCATTTCAGGCTGAAGTAGAAACCTAGAGCAATGGAAGGAAACTCCCAGGAATCTACAAAGGGGATCCCAGCTAATACACCTAACAACAGCGGATATGGAGCCTAAACCAGTCATCTCCTGTAACCAGACAAGACTTCCAGTGGAGGGATTGGGACAACCCAGCACATGACCTTCAACCTACAATTAGTCCTGCCCACAACATTGTTGGGGTAAAGGTGGCACAGAAATGGTGGGAGTCACCAAACAATAACTGGTCCAACCTGAGACCCGTGCAACAAGAGGGAGGTCACCCCTGACATTTCCTGGAGGGCCAGGACCCAGAGGCTGGAGAACCCAGAGACCTAGGATAGAACCAGCCAGAACTGGCAAAAAAAAAAATCAATGTAATGATGTCCAATGACATTCTGCTATGCTGATTGATTGGTGCCTAACCTGTCATCAGAGAGATCTTACACAGCAACTGATGGAAACAGATACAGAGATCCACAGTCAAACATTAGGTGGAACTCAGAGAATCCTGCAGAAGAGAAGGAGAAAGGATTGCAGGCACCAGAGAAGTCAAAGACACTATAAGAATCAACTAACACAGAATCAACTAACCTGGGCTCATAGGGGCTCACAGAGACTGGACAGATAACCAGGGAACCTACATGGGACTGACTTAGGCCCTCTGCAAATACATTATAGTTGTATATCTTGGTGTTATTGGGTTTCTGACAATGGGAACAGGGACTACCTCTGACTCTTTTGCCAGCCTTTGGGACCCTGTTCCTCATATTGGGTCACCTTGTCCAGCCTTAACACATGGGAAGGTGCTTAGTCTCATTGTAACTTGATATGCCACGTTTGGCTGATATTCATGGGAGGCCTGCCCTTTTCTGAACAAAAATAGAAGAGGGGGTGGATGGGGGCAAGTGGAGGAGGTGGGGAAGGGAACTGGAACTGGGAGGAGAGGAGGGAAGGAAAACTGCAGTTGGGGTGTAAAATAATAATAATGTTTTAGAGGGGATCACGAGCAGAAAGTCATAGGAAACCCATACTGCCCACCATGCTGTTTGCTTTGCCCGGGCCAATGCTATGAATCCAGACAACCTTGGAATGAAATCGCTGGAGTCATAAGCCAACATAAATCCTCCCTGAAGTTGGCTTTCTCGGGTATTTTTGAACAACAGAAAGCTGACACCTTTAGCATCCAATCCATTGGATGTACTCATGCCTTCTGCCACAAATACCTCTTTCTGGGAATTTTAGCACACAGTTTAGGCATAAGCCTTCCTGTACGGTTTTCAGTCAGATCTCAAGCAGCCTACAAATAACTCTTAAGCCTATTTTACGCCCAGAGCCAGCATAGTGTTCAGCTATCCTTAATGTAGATGCAATAACCAAGTTATGTCTCCTTAGGGCCAGAAAAAACAGCCAGGTCTCCAAGCACCTCAAAGTCATTTGCCTTATGATTAAAATGAGAACTCATGGTTGGTTTCTCTGTGCTTTGATAGTGTATGTGTGTAGGGGGGCGTATTTTATAGTTTATACTTCTATATAATTAAGAGAAGTAAATCTTTTTTTTTTAAAAAAAAAAAAAGAACTCAAGTGAACACCCTGGTTCGTGTAGCAACCATACAATGCTAATATCTTTCTCAGTCATAAATTAGTCATTCCATTAACAACAAAAGTTCAGCATTAAAAGTAGATGCAATGAAAATCCTAACAAGGCACTAAGAATGAGTACAAGGATATATATAATACAGCATTGTTAGAAGGAAAATGACACCAGTCCTGTCCAGGAAGGCTCTGAAGTAGTCTCTAAAAAAAATGAGCATGCAATTCCAGCATGGCTTCTTGTCAAATATTGGAGCACTGGTCACTCATATAAAACTCACTTTGGGCTTGGCGACATATTTGGCAAAAAGGAGAAGACTTTTATTTTTTTCTCTTGAAAAGTCATTGTCCCTAGGATAGAGTTCCACATGATGAAAATCTACCATATAGCTGCCTTTCACCACCACCGCCCTGCCCGTTTCTCTGCAACCTGGCACATGTATTACCAGTATTCTTAGTATTCTTAAGGGTCCTGCATGGTTACATTATGTGTAAAATCCTGCGGATATGGATGTTTGTGGTTGTGTGGGCTGAGGGTCCGTAGCTCTCATCAGAGTCTTAAATAACAGTCACCACCAGCAACTACTGTGAAGTTATCCCACTTGACACTTTTCTAAGAACCTCGCCTGCATTGACTCACTTAATCCTCCCAATAATCCTCTAGGTAAGTTTTACCATTATCCCCATTATACAAAGAATGGAACTGAGCCCTGAGAAGTTGATAATCCACCAACAGCACAAATGGGGCTTATTATTGTGGAATCCAGAAGAGGAGTCCCAGAGTCTGACACCTCACCTCGGGCTATGTTCTGAATTATGCAGCTTTCCTGGATTCCTGAAAGACTACTTGGCTGTGATTAAGATGTGCAAGCAGAGCCGAAGTAGAAGAGAGGTTGCCAGGCTCTGCATCTCTTGGCAACGATAGGACACTTAAGCCATAGCATTTCCACCACCCCCTCCCCCCCCCCACAGACACAGAGAGTCACGTACATTCCCTCAGGTACTCAACTGTGTCTTTATTTAGCTAATTCATTACTTACAATTTTTATTTTTGTGAACTGGTGAGACTACCAGCACACCACATATTCTTCTGACAATGTGCTACTATTCCTCTTGCCCAGCCTCTACTTCCTGTCTGGTTAACCCGCCTATACTTCCTACCTGGCCAATCAGCATTTATTTAAAACATGATTGACAGAATACAGAATTGTCCTGCACCAGACAAATAAAGTGGGCATATTTGTGTACCAAGGGTCCAATCAAAACAAAATTCAAATAAAATAGAATGACAAAGATAAATGTCCCATGCTGGTGCCTCAACATGAAGAAGCATACTGATTCTTCTGGGTCTACATCTCCTGACTTCACTGTTTTAGCACCGAAGTTTGGATTCTCCTGTATCTTCCTGTGACAGAAGCTTGATTTGGGGGTGGGGGGACCTTTGATATTCCTCACCTGCGGGTGTTACAAACAAACCTGAGCTCTCCAGTCTTCTCATCTCTGACAGCTCCTCTCCCTGACCCAGCTCTCTTTTATCCTGGGAATCCAGACAAGTCCCCTTTCAGTTCAGTGGTCTCTGATCAAGGTACTGTTGAAGCCACATTCTAGCCCCATCTCCATGAGGCACCCATGATGGAAACGACTAGACATACTAAGAAGGTTCCAGATCTTAGGTACCATTATGCGAATGCTTCTAGGCTATTATATGATTGTAGCACTATTCAAAAATGTAGATTTTGTTTTTTGGTCAACAGGTATCTAGACTTTTTTTTTCCTTTTTGTAGTGCTGAGAATTGAACCAGGGACCGTGCTCACAGCAGGCAAGTACTCTGCCAGTGAGCTACTTACCCTGCCCTTCTCATTTGAGAAGTGCCTCGGTTGATTTCCACTGAGGGATTACTGCAATTCCAGGACATTAAGTAAACCTCAAGCTTTTCTAAGAGCCACAGAACACTGCACCATTAAAGAAACCACAGCTCCCTCACCTGCCTGTCCCTTAAACTCCCCAGACCCCTTTGTATAGAGTACATCTAGACAGCATGTCACGGACTGTCCCACAACACCTCTGCTTCAAATCTAGCCTGAGGCCGTTCGCCAAACTCTGATTGGAAGAGATCCTCTACCATCGGGGACCATTTGGCATGGTCAGCCCTGAGAAGGAAAATTTGAAACTGTATGAATCACCTAGAAAGAAAAGCAGGGCTAATTGGAAGACCTGAAATATGGCCAGGTCAACTGACTCCTCACAGCTATTCCCAAGGCGCAGGAACTTCGGCTTCAGTCTCATCTAATGGGCACCGGCTCACAGAATAAGGCTGCTAATTTACCAGCAAATACAGGACCGGGTTTATTTCTTTCACCCCCTAAGAGAAACAGCTGCACGTGAACAAATTTGCAAGGTCGGGCGCGTGCGCAGTTGATGAAACCTTACCCTGATTCCAGTTTTAACGAAGGTTGAAGACAAATCTGACCCACTTCCACGAGTTCGGCCCCCTGCTGGGTGAGGCGGCTCCTCCTACTTCACCACCAGCATCCTTCCCTACTCCAGCATGGCCCTGCTTTGGGCAGGAAAGAGACTTTCTCACAGTTTCTCCCTGCATCCACATTAGTCTCTTC
Source organism: Dicrostonyx torquatus (assembly GCA_028555095.1). Classification (NCBI taxonomy): domain Eukaryota; kingdom Metazoa; phylum Chordata; class Mammalia; order Rodentia; family Cricetidae; genus Dicrostonyx; species Dicrostonyx torquatus. The sequence continues at coordinate 6,108,794 of JAQHUG010000073.1, forward strand.
TGCACCTGGGTTCTCCCTGGGGCTTCTCAGGCGAAGTCTGACTAAGCCTGACCTCGCCTTGGTTTATGAGGGTAATGAAATCCCAGCCCCAGGTGGAGTGGCTGCAGGTACACTTGGGCGGCCATTCAGAGCCCTGTTATTTCTACAATCTGTCACGTGCTGTCTCCAGCTCGGGGTCGTGCATTACAATCTAACGAAAGTATTTTCTCGGTAAGACAAATCTCGTCCGTGCCAATCCAATTAAATTTATGAAATTCACCTGGAGAATATTAGCGATGTGGGCTGCAAAGGAGTTGTTTTGCTCTCTTTGTAGTTTTCTCTCTTTGAAGCTGTGGAGCCGGAACTGGCCGTGACTTGGTAAAGCAGAGACTGGTGGGAAAGGTTGGAAGATCTAATTCCATCGTATGGCTCTAAGTAACTGTTCTCTATTCCTTGGGGATTCGGCCCTTATTAATAAAAGTGTTGCATTGATCCGATTAGTGTTGATAGCACCTTTCCGGTTCTCACTCGGTGCTACAACACAGCAGATGTCTGCCAGACAGTACTGCAAGGGGGTGAAACGTCAATTGTACAAAACCACCCGGCTTCTTAGAAAGCAATGGCCTCTAAAATCTGCATGGACACTTCCCAAATTCATAACCTGCTTTCTTTTGAGACAGGGTTTTGGGTATCTGAGGATTGCTCTCTTAGTTAGGGTTTCTATTGCTATGAAGAGACTCCATGAGCACCGGAACTCTTATAAAGGAAAACATTCCGTTGAGGTGCTGGAGAAGTAGCAGAGTCCTACATCTTGCAGGCAACAGAAAGTCAACTGAAACATTGGGAGGTTTCTGAGCATAGGAAACTTCACAGCCTCCCCCCACACTGCCTCCAACCAGGCCATCCCTACTCCGACAAAGCCACACCCCCTAATCGTGCCACTCCCTATGAGACTCCCAACTACATTCAGGCTACCACAACTACCTCACCAACCCCCCCCCCATAGCTGAGGGTGACCTGAAACATCTGATCCTCCTGCTTCTCCATCTTCAGCGCATTTCTAGAGAAAGCTGTCATACATCTGAGCTGAGCAGTCTCTTTGAGAAAGCTTCTATGGGGCAAGATGGGGTTCTAGACAGACTGGCATCTGGGGTGACCATACTGAATCCCTTTAAACCACGTACTTTCCCCTGCAAAGTGCCAAGGAAACTGGTGTGTTTCTGAGAAGGGTCCTACTACATACAGAACTCAGCCCCTTGGACCTCAGTCCTTTTCTAGGTCCTGGCTCTGTCATGTTACTAATTTCATCAATATTTCTTTCTTTAAAGAATACTATGCTGTTTTTCAACCTGCCTCAAAAAGATATTTGAACTAAGTTATCCAATATTTTATTATGAATATTAAAATTAATCTCAAAATTTTTGTCACAAAATATTTTTAAGATAAAAGCAAAATTTTTCCCCATTAAACTATTCCAAGTAAATTCTTCTTTAAGTTAAAGGTTTACTGAACTAGGATATGGGGTGGGGGAATAAAGCAATCAAAGCTTTATTCTTTTTAACTGAGTTTCTAAAATGTAATAGATTCAAAAGAAAAATCAGTACTTAAAAGAAAAGCATTTTTCTATTTTTGACACCACTTTACTTAACAAAAATGTAATTATTATTTTTATTAACAGCAAAACCTATTTATATGTGATATTTTTCCAAACTCAAACTGCTAGGGGCTGGGAATTTGGTCAGTAGAGTGATCATTGCCTAAGCCTGAGAACCTGAGTCCAGGTGCCCAGCACCCACAGGTTTTAAAAGCAGGTGTGGTGGTGTACACCGGAACCCTGGTGCTGTGGAAGCAGAGACAGGAAGATCCCTGGGTCTCACTGACCAACTAGGCGTGTTGATCTGTGAGCTTCAAGATCACTGAGAGAGCCTGTCTCAGAAATTAAGATAGCACACAAGTGGGGAAGACATCCTGTATTGACGTCCATATTCATGCAAACACACACACACACTCACATGCACATATACACACACCCACAAGAACAAACTTATGCATGCAAAAATACTGTTATTCACACATATATATTCATACATACAATAATTTAAATAGCTCCTTCCCCACTCTGGTCCATCTCTATATTCATATATTTTGGGGGATGTTTGTTTACTATTTCAGACTTCAAGATCTTATTTTATTTCTCAAAAATATTTATTTTAGTCCCTTGTAGTTATGCCCAATGGCACAGTGCTGCTATATTGAAAACAAAATAGGACCATGATACACAAGGTTTCCATTATATTTATTTTCCAATACTGTCTCCATCATTTAATTCAGATTCTCCAAAACAGACGGGAAATTAAATTTAAGTGTCCACTTCTGGGGAATAATTGCAATTATACAAGCCAGAGTTTACCTGAGGAAATTTGTAGAATATTCAATATTACTGATTTTATTTAGATAGATCTTGAAATGTCTAGGTTATAATAGATTCTCTTGGGTAAAATGGTAAGTGATGAAAGTACATAAGTTTTACAAAATACACTTTTTTTTCAAATGACAAATCTTTAAAAGTGTTTCTTTTGGACTGGAATGTGATTCAGAGGTAGAGTGCTTACCCAGTACTCACGAGAACCTGAGTCTGACCACTCGCTGAGTGGCCAGCCCACTTAGGGCAATGGTGACATCCAGACCCAGCTGCTGCTGAGGACTATGTCTGGGTCCCAGGTCCTACCGCAGCTGCGGTCTATGCTGAAATCTGAGTACAGTATTGCCACCAAAGGTCACATAGAAGCCCAGGGTTGATGCCACAACCTGAGGTCTTGGTGCTGTTCAGCAGCCATGCAGCCACCAGAACCATCCTGACCTGAGTGGCCCAAGTTTCTGCAGAGAGCCGTGTCTAGGTTCAACTGCAGCTGAGGTCTATGTTGATATCTAGGGCCTCTGTCACCTTAGGGACCCACAGGAACAATGTGAGCTGAAATCAGAGGGCCCTGCTGAGTCAGCCCCGCCCTTCGTTTACTCAGAGAAAGCTGGCCTTGCCTCTAGCTGGCCATCGCAGCAAGGGAGCTGGCCCCAACCCTTAGCAGATAGCTGGCTCCTACACTTGGGCAAGATGGCCCCACCCCTCACCATAGATGAGGTGAACCAACACTGAGGGCATGGACTTAGGAGGGGAAATGACTCTGCCCCCTTGCCCGAGAGGGTGACCCCAGATGCTTAGACTGAGTAGCTCAGCTACCACCCAGGCCCAAGGCTGGGCCTTGAGTTGATCCGCCTTAACACCTACCCCGTCTAGGACCTACTGGAGCTCATGAAGGGACTGGTCGGGTGAAACGATACCTGCAAGGTCTCCATGACTCAGAGGGACCATGGGATGCTCCAGGGAGATCCAGTGAGGATGTGTGACAGGGCCAGGGGCCTTGAGCTGGACCAATGACTCGCTGCAATGAACATTTGCTAGAGGGGCTGACTAGACTAAAAGATATCCTATGTGACACACTGAGGCTCCCCATGTCATGGGGATAAGTGAGCAGGTGTTTGAGAGGCAAGAAAGGAGGAGCAAAGGGGTATGTTGTTGTTGTTGTTGTTTTGTTTGTTTGGGGGGATTGCCCTTGTTTTTGTTTGTCTGTTTGCTTGTTTTGTTTTGACTTTTTAAAACTTTCTTTTTGGGGGGCGCTGCAGGGAGTGAGGGTGTATGTGGGGAAGCAGATGACCCGGAGGTGAGTGGAATTGGATGCATGATGTGAAACTCCCAAAGAATCAATAAAGAATTTAAATTTTAAAGAGAAAAAAGAAGAAAGAAAAGAAAATGATCCCTCTGTCATGTCTGCAGTACAACAGGCTAGAAATCCAAAAGTTTCTCATTGAAGAATTATAATTTGAACCTGGAGGACAAATAGAAATTTCATAAGTCTTTAAGAGCATAGAAATTTTAATAAATTGCCTTCTGTTGAGAGAATTGAAGAAATAAATGAACTGAACAAGGATTAAGAAAAAAGTCGGACAACTCAGTATGGAAAGTAGATGGATACAAGCACAAGAGGCCTAGTGTGGCTGAAGAATGTCTCTGATGGAGATTTCCCGAGAGCCTGGAGCCAGAGGGACCTATGAGGGGATGTGCCAACTACGGTAGGGAACTGGCTGTGGATGCTACTGGAGTCAATGTCCACCCAGTAGGTGGAAGAAATGGACCACTGTGTGAATCCTGTCCTCTCAGAAATTGAAATAACCCAATTTATGGCTGAGATTGAGGGAGAGAGAAAGATTTTTCACCCAATTCGCAAATTCTTTGGTAATTCTCTAAGATCACCAAAAGAGCTGGGAAATACCAAGGCTAGGAAGATAACACAATAGACAAGCCTGGAAAAGTTAGCTAAAGTTGTGCTTGCTTAGATTTTAAACTTTTCCTCAATTTAAAAAGTTCAAGTTTTAGGCAAACCTGCCCAGACACCAAGCCAATTGTGCCAGGACACCTCAGACAGTGTTAGCAATTAATCAAAATAAATGCAATGTTCTGCAATTAATGTGCCCATTTCACATATTTCCTAAGTGGATTCTCACGTGTTTATTAGAGATACATCAGTAGAAGTGTTGCTGAGGGAAACAGATGTCTGTGCAGGTGTGCGGAAAGAATAATATCACAAGGTAGGATGCCCTCTTGATGTCACTCTTTCAGTTACATGCCAAGGACACACCATGTGCCTGGCCCGGGCTGGAACGGCTGATACACCACTTTTGGATGTTGGGGAAATCCCTTCTATCTTCGCTTTGCTGGAAGTCAGCATTTCCAGTCCTCCTAAGTCTCCCAGTAGATCAGACCAAGTTAACATTTGGCAACTAGAAGGAGAGCTAAGGAGCGTGGACGCTAAGCAACAGAAGCAAAAGCCGATAGAAGTCTTTCATCTGAACCAGATATTGGCAAGCTGTGTTCCACAAGTCAAACCCAGCCTGCTGCCTGTTTTCCATGGCCAGCAGGCTAAGTGTAAAATGTGAAGACAATTAGTCTTCAGAGAACAGTTGCCTGATTTTGCCTCTTGGCGTGCAAACACAAGACAATAATTACTTCTTAAAAGCCTAAACAGTAGACTAAACCGTAGTGAGTCCTTGCAGCTTCCCAAAGTGTTGCTGTCCTCTCTCAATGACTTCCATCTCCTGAACTTGGATCACTTTGTAGGACTGGTGCCGTCAGATGCTAGCTGTGACTCTTCCCTTTGACAACACAGAAGGAGTGAGAATTTGCACCTGCCACGGTAATGCCACTAGTTGCCAAATGCTTTCCTTCGGTCACCCAGCCGTCATCAGATTCCCAAGCTAGCTCTCTGGCATTTTAGACCTATGCATCCTGTTCTTTCATGAGGTTTTTTTTTTCCAAGACAAGGTTTCTTTATAGCTTTGGAGCTTGGAACTAGCCCTTTTGGACCAGGCTGGCCTAGAACTCACAGAGATCCACCTGTCTCTACCTCCCGGGTGCTGGGATTAAAGGTGTGCGCCACCACCGCCCAGCCACACATGGTTTCTATGCACTATAGGCTAGTTCAAGAAATGATTTTTACCCAAAAAGCTAATGAGCAAATATCTCTAGCTTTTTGGGAATAGAAATGTTGGTGATAACCACCTAATCCCGTGCTGCAGTGGGCAGGTAGCAACAGGAAACTGAAAGTGTGGACAGACACCACATCATTTAAGAGGACACACATCTCTGGCAGAGGAAATTGAAATGTATGCCCTGGCAATACTGGAGCATCCATGGGCAGCCTGTACATGGTGGTTCTGTTGAGCTTGTTCATATTGGGTTTCATAATCTAAGTTGATGAAAACAACTGACCAGGTCTCTTCCTCAAGACGGCAACAGATCTCATTACAGATGGTTGTGAGTTACCATATGGTTGCTGGGAATTGAACTCAGGACCTTTGGAAGAGCAGTCAGTGCTCTTATCCACTGAGTCTTTTCTCCAACCCACTCTCTATTTCCCAGAACCCATGTTAGATTGATTGTAACTACAGTTCAAGGAGAGCCAAGGCCCTCTTCTGGCCGCTGCAGGCACTGCACACATGCACAAACCCACATAGCTATGCACACAGATGGATGATTAAAACTAAACTCTTCAGAGAATATCTGAAAAGGCCCCTGTCAGGGTGTGATCCAGCAAAACCCTATTTAATGGAACTAGAAGGTAGCCTGGCTCTGACCTATGACTGCCAAACCCTGGCCTAACTTCCAACTCAAGTTTTTAATTCTGTGCAGAAATTTCTTTTTCTAATATTACCATTTTTAAAAGTGGAGGTATAGGGAATGGTATTGTCCTACATTAAATATATGCATAGATAATCTAACCAATCAAGTGATAGTTTCGGGGGCGGGGGGCGGGAATGTAACACCTCACATAGCACAGGCCAAGTGAATCTCCAAAACTAAATTTGAGTTTTGAATTGCCCAATGACCACAAGATCTTTAACTTTTATATCAGTGAGGTTTGGATAGAGGATGAGTGTCAAAAGTCACCTTCCAAGCAAGCAAGCCATTCTCCAACTGTGCATTCTCTGCATTAACATTTCCATCAAGAATATCTTTGTTTAAAACATTCCATATTGACTCGGAAGCTAGTTTAAGATGTGCTACATATGTTTATGCTGTGGAATATTTGTTTAATGGTGCAAAGATGTGCTGCTTTCTTATATGTTGGAATGTATAACTCTGTAAAGTTATGTTACTTTGACTGTCTAAAACACCTGGTTGGTCTAATAAAGAGCTGCATGGCCAATAGCAAGGCAGGAGAGAAGTAAGCGGGGCTGCCAGACAGAGGGAATGAGTAGGAGAACTCTAGGCTCAGGAGAAAGAAGAGAAGAGTGAGGAGCGAGAAAAGGAGAAGGAGAGAAGGATGCTAGGGGCCAGCCACCGAGCCACACAACCAGCCACACAGTAAGAAAGGAAGAAAGACATACAGAATAAAGAAAAGTAAAAAGCTCAGAGGCAAAATATAGAAGAAGAGAAACATGTTAATTTAGGTTAGAAAAGCTGGCTAGAAACAAGCCAAGCAAAGGCCGGTCATTCATAAGTAAGAATAAGTCTCAGTGTATTTATTCAGAAGCTGGATGGCAGGCCCCCAAAGAGTAAAATACAAACAAACAAAAAACCACAACAGCACTTAGGCCTGTGATGAGCACACCTCCATGTGCAGCTAGGATGTCACTTTTTACCAGTGCTGGTCAGAATGTTCTCTAGAGCTGCTCCTCCTGGATTTTAATTCTAAATGCTTAACAAAATGGATCACAAGACCTAAATGAGGTCAAAAAAATCTTTGGGAGGCACACTCCCTTCTAATAGATGAGCTGCAAGGAAAACCATTTCAGGGCTGACATTCGGGAGTAATGAATCCCCTGTTTCTAATCATTAAAGTCAAAATTATAATAGATAGCATTCGGCTCCACTGTTCATGAGATTTAACTCTTCGGAGGTCATTGTAGACACAGCCTGTTAAATAATGCAAGCCAGACAATACTGACCGAATAAAACCAAAATGTCACTTGAGGTTTAAATTGACTTTCTTATTTGAAGACCTCTTAGCTTGCAAATCAAAACTGCCTTAGATTCTCACATCTGATAAAGGTTGGCTTTCCCAGGATGAGTTTTAAAAATGCAGATTGATGGGAAGGGTTTGTGTTGGGTCATCGAATGGCCTCTCTAGGATTTGAATTATTCATCAGCCTTCGCATGTTTTGTGTCTCCTGCCTGACACTGTAGAGGGTGGAGATGGAGAGGAAGCTGCACACAGCTTACCTTCTGAAAACAGGGTTAGCAATTAGAAGTGGGGGGTTGCACAAGAATGGGCCAGGGGTGGGTCAAATCTTACATGAATTCGGATGAGTAACCCTTGAAACGAAACAGCTAACTAACAGCTTAGGGAGATCTAGGCTTAATGTTATCTACCATTTGTTTTGACAAGCTGTGTTCCCCCACGTGCACACACCTTGCTTTGTCTGTGTTCCACCTATCTCTTGGGGCATATTGCAGATTAAACCCAGGGCCTCACACATACTAATCAACAGCTCTAGCCCTGAGCTGCAACCCACAGCAACTGTGTACTCTGTATGCGAAGGTAGGAAGATATAAACCTGCCAACTGCCACCCTTCAGCCCCTCTGACCATGAATATAATGGCTTTTGCTGTCTCTTAAAATGACCCGAGGTTTCATGACTGCCTGGAAAGGAGCAGGTTTGCTATAGGAAGACACAAGCCAAGAGAGCCTGTACCACTCCAGCCTGCCCCTCTTGGCTCCAACGCTGGAGGGCATCCCCATCCTTTCTGGATTCTAGACCATTCTTCTAGAAAACAAATTATTTCAGGGCTCCTTTTCATGTTTGAAAAGAAAAGTTTAGATGAAGAGCACTTTCCTTGAGCAAGGAATTCCCTCCAACAGGGAAAAATCAGGCTGCTGGACTAAAGTGGGGACAGGAAAAGAGAAAATCAATCCTGCCATTCTCCTGAAAACCAAGAATTCCTAGATGTGTTCCCTGACCTCTGTGATGGACACAGCTGTCTTCCAGAGCACCTAGGGAGGGAGAGAATGACCGATATTAGGAAATATGCAGAAGAAAGGGTTCTTGGATTGTTAGACCCCAAAAGCAACTGTTAAAACTAACGTCGTAATTTAGAAGGAATATCAGCTTACATCAACAGCTGAGCACTGGGGCAGGGATTTCTCTATCTTCATTTTCCTTGCTATATAAATACCTGTAAGGAACCAGCTGCTTTCTCTAAGGCTAATGGCAACATTATTATAGTCATGTAATCTAGGGTCAAGGAGAAGTTGTCCCCAGTCCTCTGGGTCCTTACTATGTTCTCAGCTCGGGAAAACAGCACACTTTTGTAATTTTTCTTTTTGACGAAAAGAAAACGCATCACCTTTGAGCAGAGTGCGAGTGTTATCTGAGGAATCTGGCCAAGAAAAATATCCAGGGACAAACCTGCTTAAACTCCAATTGCAGTAGAAAAAAGAAAACAGAATGAAAAACGCCATGACCTGTGACTTTAATACAAAATGCAAAGAGATGGTGGATTTTACAACCAAAACCAGGAATGTCTAAAGTTCAATTCGTCTGTTCATACTGTTAATTAAGGGCATGTGAACAATGGCCTTAAAAGTATGGCATTCCTTGAAACTGGGGGTGGAGGGCAGATGATGACTGGCCCTCAGGATAGCCAGTGAATGGCCCAAACCTGCACTGCTGATGTACGCAATTACCCCAAAGTTTGTTATTTTACAAAGCTGAATTCTTCCCTGCTGAAGTCCAGTGCAAAGCAATTAAATACAGAAGTGTACTTCATTTCGTCACAGTGCAGAATAGCAGAGGTTATGGAGAGCGCTGAGCCATTAATATTCCACCGGTGTCGGCAGAGGTTAGCAGAGGAGCGCAGCAGGTTAGGATTGTACGAATCTATTCAGCCCCACATAATGAGCGTGGGCAAGAGCGACTGGAATGTCTGATATCAGTCACTGCGCAGAAGGGGAAGAAACCCTCGTGCCTGCTCTCTGGGCTTTGAAAGAACTGTTTATCTCATGAATTCTCACTCGCTTATAATCATCCCCACTGTGGCAAATTGCTAATAATTGTCAAGCTAAATGAACTCAAGTTCTCTCCCTAGAAACTTTCTCTGTGTGGTTGCTGCCACAGAATCTCCACATTGTGGCTTTCTCGGCTGTGGGAAGGGGGCACAGTCTGCTGGCCAGGGGACTGAGATCCACTGACAATTCTCCACAATACTCGCCTCTCCCCAGGCTCGTGTTCATCCCTCTTGAATTCTGTAGCTAGATGTGATTCTTCATGTCTTTTTTACTTACTGATGTGCACTAATTGTGCATAGCAGTGGGGTCACGTGATATATTTCTACACATGCATAGCAGGCTGTCTGCATCAAGCCCCGCCACCCTTTCCCACCATCCCTACCCTTCCCAAATTCTATGAGGACTGTCACATTTCTGCTTTCTTTTCTTTTAACATCATGTTTTCATTGGTTATTGGGGAATTTCACATCACTCACTTCCCAGTCCTCCCAGGTCTGCCCCCCCTCAACCTGGTGGCCTGCTCCCACCCCCACAAAGAAAAAAAAGTCCATTTGTGTTGCCCATATATTTACTGAAGCACGGTCAAATTCCCAGTGGCCAGCCCCTTAAAGAAAACTGAGTGCTTCCCCACCCGCATCCCTACAAGAAGCCATCATCTGTGCACAGCATCCTTATCACTATTTTTAAGAGCTTTCTTCAATGGCTTTCTGTCTAGGCTCTTACTTTGTTTTGGAGGGTGAGGGGCAATGTGGGCGTAGACATTGTCAAAGGAGCTTTCTATGTCCCTCTTTCTCAATTGTGAGTCTACAATTATTGATAACACGGCAGAAGTAGCTTCTTTGCCCATTTCAGTAAGTGGGAGCAGGGACCATGGGCATCCATATAGTCCCTGGTGCTAGCACAGGCTATGGACACCATTATAGCCTGAGTAATTTCAATGATAATAGCACAGGGGAAGAACATCAACACGGCCTCCAGCAGCAGTGCAGGCCACTCACTTTGATGTGACTTCAGGTGGCAGTATGGCCCACAGACATCAACATGGCCCCAGGCAGCAGCACAAACCATGGACATCAACATGGACTCAGATGGCAGGGCAAGCCACTCACGTCTACATGCCATTGGCAGCAGCAGAGACCACAAATGTCAACATGGCTTTAGGCAATGGCATAGACCGTGGACTTTTGCTGGTAACACAGGCCATGGACATCAGCACAGCCCCAAGCTGCAATAGGGCCCACAGACCCAGACATGGCCCTTGGTGGCAACACAGACCATCACATCAACAAGTCCCCAGGTGGGAGCACAGGCCACTCACATCAACATGACCTCAGGGGGTAGAGCAGACCACAGACATCTACTTGACCTTCGGATCACCTTTCTACTTTCAGCTTTTTAGCTTCCTCGTATGAAAAGGAACGGATGGTGTACCTCTCGCTGGGGCTGGCTCATTTCCCATAATGTCCCCTTGTTTCTTCCATTTTGACATAAATGACAAAATTTTGTTCTTCACATCTGAAGTACAGTTTGTGTGTGTGTGTGTG
>JAQHUG010000073.1:6132211-6154616 GCA_028555095.1 Dicrostonyx torquatus
ATTCAATGCCGGGCGGTGGTGGCACATGCCTTTAAACCCAGCACTCAAGAGGCAGAGGTGGGTGGATCTCTGTGAGTTCGAGGCCAATCTGGTCTATAAGAGGACAGGCTCCAAAGCTACAAAGAAACCCTGTCTCAGGAAAAAAAGAAAAAAAGAAAAAAAAAAGAAAGAAAGAAACTCAGTGAGAGAAGATTTATACTCTAAAAACCACAAAAACATTTTTTAAAGAAATTTTAAAAGAATTAAACAAATACAGTGAAACCACATGATCAAGGATCGGACAAACTAATGTTTTTTTCTTTTGTTTTGTTTTATCCTTGTGGAAGCTGCTGTGGCTTGTGGCTTATACTGAGGCTACGAATATGGTCTCACACAAGAAAATCATCCTGATGAGTAAACTCAGCCCACAGAACCCTTGATATTACTAAGACAGCAATAATTATCAAATTGATCTTCCAATTCAGAACACATGGAAACATCTTTTAAAATTTGGCAAGTTATTTCTAAAGTCTTCTGGAAATTCACAGAAACAAAATAAGTAACAATGGTCTTGAAAAAGAGAAACAAAGATGTAGAATTCACACATTCCTGCTTAGAAACCTATTTCCAAGTGAGGGTAATCAGTCCAGCATAGTACTAAAACAAGGTTGACATATACATCAGTATTAAAGAATTTGCAATATAGAAACAAATACTCATCTTTATTTGTTGTTAACAAACACGCTAAAAGAATTGGATGCTCAGTAAAATTATTGTTGGAAAGTGTGCTAGGATGAGTTAGTGAAGGAAGCACACTTTTCAACAAATGGTGCTGAGACAACTAGATATCAGAAATGTATGATGTTCAACATAGTGAGCATCGCTGATAATGATGTGTTACGACCTTAAAATTACTGAAAGGGCATACCACAAAGAAATCGTAACTATGTGAACCAAGACATTCTACAATGTATACACATTTCATAACATATTGCACAGGCGTGTGCAATTGTATTCACCAATTAATTAGTTAACGTTTAAGCTAGAATGACTTGGGACCTCTCTCATATCATATTGAAAAACTACCTCAAAATGGATCTTATATCACACATGAAACTATGAAAACGTAGAAAAAGATAAGAGAATTTTTATGACTTAGCCCCAGGCAATATGTTCTTAGCCGTGACAATGAAAGCCCAAGTCATAACAGCTATGTGCCACATAACCGCATTTGACCATCCACAGAATGTGCACACCACAGTTGGAAATTCCATTATCTAGCACCTCAGAGCCAGCTCGGGTTGTACACATACAGCTTATGATTTTTTCATAATGGTGAGATCACCTCACAATGCGTTTCTCAGGCTATATTCTCACTATTAAATAGTGCATGTTTATATATACATATATATGACTCCATCAAACCTTAGAAATTGTGTTTCCAAGGACATTATCAAGAAAGTGAAAATATAATCACTTATAATGTGGTTTATCCATCCTACATCTCATAATGGTTTAGCTCCAGATAGATGGATCAAGTTCTTATGAGTCAAAAAGAGGAAAACATGTACCCAACAAAATATGAGCCAAAAAAATCCATAAGCATCTCTCCAAAAAATGATGTACATGTGGCCAGAAGAAATGCTTAGTGTTATTAGGCACCAAGGAAATCCAAACCTAAACCACAAAGATGCCAATTCAGGCTACAGGCGGCTGAAGTTGTCAAGGCAGACAATGACAAGCATTGGTGGGGTTGTTAAGCAACTGAAACTCTCATCTATTACTATATGCTGCTGGGCCTTTAATCCCAGTCCTTGAGAGGCAGAAGCAGGCAGATCTCTGTGTATCCAAGGCCAGCCTGGTCTACATAGCAAGTTCCAGGACAGCCAGAGATGTATAGTAAGAACGTGTCCCAAAAGTCAAAAGAGAGGGGCTGGCGAGATGGCTCAGTGGTTAAGAGCACTGACTGCTCTTCCAGAAGACCCGGCTTCAATTCCCAGCACCCACATGGAAACTCGCAGCTGTCTGTAACTCCTGTTCCAGAGAATCTGGCATCGTTATACCAATGTACATAAAATGAAGTTATATAAAGAAAAAAAAGTCAAAAGAGAAAAGAAAAGGAAGAAAGAAGCGAAATGCAGAGCTGCACTGTATCGCTCCAGGATGTCAGAACCTGTGGGAGTCTTCTCCTCAGCATAAGCGAGCAGGCATGGTCCAAAGACTCAGTCGGAAAAGCAAAGCTTACCTTATTACCCAGGACATTTCAGACAATTAGAAACTGCCTCTTAGGACCCAAGTTCAGACTTCTCTTTCTGTGAGGCCACTTTCCATAGAGCAGAAAATTATGTCTCAAGAAGGCTATTATATCTTTAAAATGACAGAGCAGTGACTCTAATTCTAAGGCTGTCTATATGCATTATAAGATGAAAATAGAAGAGCAAGTCACTTTTAAGAAAGTTTCAGTCAGAGATCTCAGAAGGGTCATGCACACCAACTGTATGGTTTTTTATTTTGAAATGGTGCCAATAAAATGGAAATCTAATTTATTGGGAATGAAAAAAAGACGGAATGATTACAGAATTGCTAGGATGAAATACAGACAGACAGCCATGGAACATGAGACTCGTGCGTGGCAAGAGGCTCTCACGAGAGGCTCCCTGAAAGCGCCAACCTCAGAAGTATCTACAGTGTCAAATGACAAGTTGTTAACACTACACACAGCAAAGTAATGACCTCACTGAAGGTACCGTCACCAGACAAGAGCATATTCAAGGAATCCATATGGAAAGTCTGACATTCCTGGGGGGGGCAGTCTTTAAATCTCTAGACTTTATGGAGAGGACCCATCCTAGAGTCAAGGTAGGACCATGTCTCCAACTGAAGAGCAAGCAACTCCACCCATTATGAATGAAAGGCACTGCTCTCTGCATTGTGCAAACTACATGCTCAGTGAATCCATTTGGAACACTCGCCTAGTCCCAAAGGAAATTATTTCAATCATTGATTTTTTTTTTACAGATATGTGATGATAAATTCAAAGAACAATGACTTGGAGCAAGTTCTTCTTAAGGTGTGCGCACACACACACACACACACACACACACACACACACATGCATGTATGTGCACAGATGCCAAAGGATATCAGAAGAGGGCATCAAAGTCCCTGCAGCTGGAGTTATAGGTGGTAACCGTATGAGCTGACTAATGTGGGTGCTAGAAATCAAGTTGAGGTTGTCTGAAGGACCAGCAAGTGCTCTAAACAACTGAAACAACTACGCCATATCCCTGACTCTAAAGAAAGAACTTTAAGTGACAGATTTCAGTTAGGAAATCAAAAGCCATATGAGCCCCCTGCCTTATCAGGAACCAAGGGACTGAGTGAGGAACACATAGGCCCAGTGCCTCTTGCCTCCATCTGAATGGACTTTGTTTTCTCAAAGAGTGTTGTTTGCTCTTAAAAGCTAACATAAAGGGAAATCATTAGTAGAAAGCCTTCCTTGCTTCAGTGGCCAAAGGCTTATGAAAAATGTGCAAAAATAAGAGAGAGATTGTGAAGTCAACGTAAACGGGGAATTCCCCTTCTCAACAACAAGACCTTCCTTTATGCAATCCCAAACCGCAGAACTATAAATGAAAAACACTGACCTGAACAATCCTATTAAAATAAAATGGGCTTGACTGATTGGTGAATTAGTTAAAATATAAAATATAAATATATAAAATATGTAAAATATAAATTATATAAATATAAATGATCGTGTAACATTCATATACCAGGTATTGACACTATGACTATGAATTAAAACTTCACGTAGTCCTTGATGATGTGGAAGTAAATAAGTTAAATAAAACAGAAAACTATATTTGGAAATTTTACAACTTGGAGACAACACAGGTAATAAGTTGCAAATGCATGCACTTGTTGGGCATTGCTCTGTGTTAAGAAAGTAGATTCACACTGTGACATGTCCATCAAGGAAAGCAGAGGTGGAAATGCAGTTCGGAGTGCCCATGGAGGGGAAGCTCAGTCTAAAATGTGCAATCAGAGAAAGCCTTGCTGGAGCAGTGACATTTGGATGACATTTCCCGTGGAAGATGGCCAGGCAAAATCGGAGGAAGTGCTTCAGGCAGAGAAAACATCAAATGGAGCCAGCCAGGGATGGAAAAAAGATGGGGATTTAGAAGCAAAGAAAGAGAGCAGTGGCCAAGGTCAACCTGCACGATGCTCATAGGCTACAGGGCAGAGGAGTGAGGGTTCCACTCGAAGGGGCGACATGGTGGACCAGCTAACTGACAGTCCCCCTCTGACTTCTCGAGTCTTGCAGCTGTAGGCCTTTCTTCAGACACTCAACCCATCACAATAATCAAAAGCAATCCATAGACCAAGATACGCTTTAGAAGAAAGTGCAACCTACCATGAGTCTTCGTAACCAGAGTACCGGATTCAATTTGAGGCTGGAAGCCACTTGCAGGAAGTAGACTTCATGGCGAAATTCAAAGGGGAGTTCTAACTGGTTATATTAAATCTATTATTCTTAAAAAATAGATTCATAAGATTCATTCACTTTAATTAAAAATTTTTAAATGGTGACCCTGATGAAGCTTCTGACAAAAGAGAATGACAAATTTCCCCTCAAACTCACCAGGTCCCATCACACATGAAAATTTTATTATCTTTGCAATGACAGATTGATTCACTATACAGGACTTCATAATATTTGAAATTAGGAACATGACATGAAAGTTCATGAACTGATTACCATAATTACAGTTCATTTGATCTTGATTGCTTTGGTAGGGACTCCTGATTAAATCTGTCTGCCCTTGTAATTCTTGAAGCTCGTTTCTCACAAATTAAGAATTTCTTGAGATAATAATTCATGTTTCTCTTCTGGCCCTTCTTTTATTCCCACACCGCTTTGCGACAGTTGTTTTAAGCAGGAATGTATAATTTAAAAACCTAGGATTCTGTTAGACCTCATTGGCTTACAAAGATTTTTCTCAATCTGAAAACAGCTTAGGGAAGACAAGCATTGCTCACCCTGTAAGGATGCCGAGAAACAGAGAGTCCTGTCAAAGTCAGGGACGCAGAAGAGGCAAAGCGGCACTGGACATGGATCTTAGACTCCAGCCCCTAGGAGCCAGAAGACACATCTGTTTGCTGCCGTGCTTTCTTAAAGCTATTCTGTCAACTGACAGACAGTTACACACTACATAAGGACATGTCCATCAATGTCAGACTGCATATAGAAAAGTGGTCTCATTAGATTGTAGTGAGCCTGAAAAAAATTCATTTTGCCTAAGAACCTTGTAGCTATGATCATGTTCATTGTATGGCACATCAGACTCTATACATAGTTTCTGTGTCTGTAGGGACACTGGTATTAGCAAATAACCACACTGTGGGCTGTATGGGAGCATAGCAAGCAATACTCGATAGTGAGTGACCGCGTTAGTGGTTTATGTGGCTACTATATCTCAGTTACTTTTCTACAGTCATGATAAAATACCCTAACAAAAGCAACTTATGAAAAAGGAAAGGAGGGAAGGAAGAGAGGAAGGAGAGAAGAAGTTAGGGAAAAAAGGAAGGAGAGAGGAAGAAGGGAAGGGAAGGAGGGATTAATGTGAATCAGAGTTGGAGAATACAGCGAATCATAGCAGAGAAGGGAAGGCAGCGGGAGCTTGAAGCAGCTGGTAACATTGGGTCTGCAGTCAGGAAGAATGGGGTGCTGGCTGCTGGCACTCAGCTAGTTTTGCCCTTTATATGTAGTTTAGGACTCAAACCCAAGGGGCAGTGCCTTCCTTTCAGGTGAAATTTCCTACTCCAGTATAGTGTAGATAATTCCTCACAGGCATGTCTAGAGGCTTGTCTGTCTCCTAGGTCATTCCATAGTCAGTCAGTTTGGTAATCAACTCTAATGCTCATACTACATTATCATTTTTCCATATGTATGTGTGTAGTGTATGTGCATGCATGTTTTCATATATGAGTGAACATGTATATACAGATGCATGTGTGTGTGTGCGTGTGTGTGTGTGTATGTGCATGCATGCCTGAGGTTGGTATAGGGAATCTTCTTCAATTGTTCTTTCACCTTAATCTTTGAGGCAAGGTCTATTAATCAAACCCAGAACTTGCCATTACCATTAGTCTCTCCCTAACCATCTTGCTCCAGGAATCCTGCCTCAACCATGCAACTATACTAACTTACATTTGTGAGAGGGAAGACCTAAGGAAATCCCTGTGCCTAGAAATCAATTATAAAGAAAAAAACACATGCAAGGAGAGGGTCAGGTTCCCTCCAAAGTAAGCTGCAAGGAACTTGGTAGCATCAGCCACATGGTTCTGGCCTTAGAGCCATGAAAGAAAGATGCAGGAGGAAAGGGGTTGTGGAATCTTCCTCTCTGGCTAAGGAAAGTCACCGAGGCCTTGCATGGGGGCCCAAGAGGCAGCGCGTGAAGCTGTGAAGGTGAGGGGTTGTGCTGGAACCCCCAGGATGATGGAGGTGCCAGAGCTGTGGGGTATCTGTTGAAAGAGCTGCATCAGGGGAATAAAACCATCCCAGGAGAGAGAAGTGTGTTACAGTCAGCCGAAGTGGAAGGCTGGTGCCATGTAAGTCTTTTCACATCACACATGGAGTTACAGAATTTGACGTTTACCCCACTGGGTTTTGGTCTTGTTTTAGTCCAATACTTTCTCACTATGTCCCCATTCCTCCCTTTCGGAACGGTATTGTGCTCTCTGTGCCACTGTATGTTGGCAGCATGGGATTACAATTAAGAGACTGCCTTCAGTCTCAGAAGAGACTTTGCACTTTTAAACAGTGTTGGCCTGTGAGAGACTATGGAGGTTTTTGAAGGAGGACTCAAACAATTTTGCATTATGATATGGCCACAAGCTTATGGGGGCCAGGAAGCAGAATGCCGTGGCTTGGTTAAGAATGGCCTTCACAGGCTCATATATTTGATTGCTTGGTCCCCAATTGGTGGAACGATTTGGGAAGGATTAGGTATGGCCTTGTTGTCACTGGACCAGGATTCTTGGTTTAAAAATTCCCATATTATTCCAGGTAGCTCTCTCTGTTCTTGTTGGTGTCGCAAGATGTAAGTTCTTAGATACTGCGCCAGTGCCTTGCCTGCCTGCCTGCCTGTTCCCAGGCTCCCAGCCATGATGGTCATGGATTCATCCTCTGGAACTGTAGGCCCCAATAAACTCTGTTTTAAGTTTTGGTGGTGGTTTGAAAGAAAATGGCTCCCAAAGGGAGTGGCACTATTAGGAGGTGTGGTCTTGTTGGAGGAAGTGTGTCACTGTGGGGTTGAGCTTTGGGGTCTCTTTTCTCCAACTTTACTCAATGTGACAATCATTTTTGCCGCTGAGTCAAGACGTAGAACTCTCAGCTCCAGGGCCACATCTGCCTGCATGCTTCGATGCTCCCCATCCTGATGAACCTCTGAAACTGTAAGCAAGCCACCTCCACTGAATGTTTTTATTTATAAGAGTTGCCATGGTCACAGTATTTTCCCAGCAATAGACCAATAACTAAGATACCTACCCATCATTTACTTTGGTTCTGGGGGTTTGGGTTCCTCTAGTCCTCTTGTTTGTGCTTCACCTGCTTTGTCATCTCCCCTGATGCCCAATAATTAATGCCATCCGATCAAGGGCAAAATAAGGGCATCCAGGTCCTCAGAGGGGAAGTTCCACTCTGCTCTTCCTGGCCATCTGTTCAGTGAAAGGTGTCTTTCGGGAGACTTGGAAGGAATGCTGAATTTTAATGTGTACTTCTAGTTATGGAACAGAAAAAAAATAACTTCTCATCTCATTTTGTTCTTCTTAAAGTAAACCTATTCTCAGCATCCTCCCATATCTAACCAACTACATTTCTTGGTCACACCATTTTCCATTGCACTGAATAATCTTACACTGTTATTACTCCTTGTGGCCACAGGAGCAATAGGTGCAAACCATGTGAATACTGTACACAATATACAACATGTGTGTCAGACACCCAGCTTGTAGCACAGGCTATATATATCATGTAGATTTTTGTGGGTGTACTCAATGACTTCATACAACAAGTCACCTACTGACTTTTTCCTGTTTGTTTCCTCATCATTAAGTGACACATAGCTAGTTATAGTCAACATATATATAACTATTCATATATATTCAACATATATGTGACTATTCTTCTAAGTCTCTAAGAAAAGAAGAATGTTATAATATACACCCCCACCCTAAATGTATTGGGAAAGAGAGATGTCAAGTTTGAGAGGCTTATGAGACCCTTCTGTGGGGAGAGATGGTAAATATGAAATGTGCTTTCTCTCTTCGGTTCCTATAGACTGCTCAATAGTGAGACTCGCCTCTCAGTAAAGCGTATCTTTCCTTCCTCCTTCATAGTCTACCCACAAAAGACCATAGCCTTATTCAAGTGAACTGTCTCATATGTATTTATGGGATAATAGCCAGCCAGGCTATTCATGTCTTTACAAAAGTCCTTCGTACGGGTGGGGAGGAATCTCAGAGAAAATGAAGATTAAATGGATGATTCTTTTGTATTGATTTCACCATCCTGTACTTTTTTGCTTTTACTTTTGTATTCAAGATCAGAGCCACTGTGGCTACGCAGTTCTCAACTTGCGTAAGTTACACTTCAGATCTTCAGAAGCACGGCAAGTCAGTCAGTCACTTGAGATATATGAAATGAGAAGTAAAAGAGAAAATGAATCTTTCAAAGCTCCAGAGGGATGCTGAAGCCACCCATGCTGTGACAGTAACTGGGCTCAGGGTTCCATTCTTCCTTCTGTGTCTCCGATGAACAGGTGAGCAGGTGGGGCCCAGTGGAACTTCCCCTCTGCGAGCAGGAAGCCCTTACTCTGCCCTTGGCCAGCTGGTATTAATCACTCGCTACCACAGGATTCAGCGAGCCATCACTTGGAGATTTAATTATCATTTCTTTACTCAATTTTCATAATGAACAACTCCAAGAGGTTAATTTGTCATTCTTGATGGGGCATATGAGGGCTACCTAGTAGGAGGTTCTGCTGTCTTTAAAAATTCCATTCGTGCCTGGGGCATGTGAGGTGGATGAACTGTGCATTAATGAGCTGAGAGGCGCTGGGCCTTATAATCAAGGTCTCCTGTGCTTGTGCCCACATATTTGCTAGCATGAATGTCTCATACTGGCACCCCAGAATACTGGAGTGTGGTGTTCTCCAGGGCCCAGATTCTTAAACTATGGACTACAACTGTACATGGATTCTGGTAGCAGAATGGCAGGGATCATAGGAAAATGAACAATAATACAAGTTTCTGAGTTGAATAAAAACATTCAATGACCAAAAATTAACTATAAAGGAAACGTGTGATGAGTCTGAGGTGTTTCCAGAATCAATCATCCAGGGTGCAGCCCAAAGTTGTCCCTCAGCCTCGGCTCTGAACAAACAACTTGTACAACTACAGTGCGCATGCCACCATGCTGTGCAATGCTACAAAACCCTGCCTGGACATCCTGGCTCATATTCAACACTATTGCATGTTAGAAAGTGCAGAGTACCAAGTTTTCTGCCCTTAATAGAATGTAATAGAATATAGAAAAAACAAAGAATAAATATCTCCCCATCTTCTTTCCTCGGTTTGTAAGTATCAAATTTAATATACCTTTGGAACGTATTGTGTTTGAAAATCTGATCTTAATATTGCTGTTTAAATTGTAGACTTCACGAAATTAATTTTAACTTGTGTGTTGGCTAGATTTTTTTGTCTACTTGGCACAAGCTAGTGTCATCTGGGAAGAAAAATTTCTGCTGAAAACGATACTTCCATCAGATTGGCTTGTAGGCACGCCTGTTGGACATCGTCTTGATTAATGATTGACACAGAAGAGGCCAGTCCACCGTTGATGGCACCAGCCCCTAGCCTGAAGACCCTGGGTGGAATAAAATCATAAGCTGAGCAAATCAATAAGTACCGTTTCCCCAGGGTCTCTGCTTCCGTTCCTGCCTCTAAGTTCCTGCCTTGCTTGAGGACCTTTCTTGACTTCCCTAAATAATGGGTTGTGACTTTGGACATGTAAGCCAGAATGTCCTCTGGTTGCTTTTGTTTGTGGTGTTTATCGCAACAATAGACAGCAAACTAGGGAGACTGGGGGTTAGAACAGAATTTCCAGCGAGTTCTGAAATGGGCCTAAATGCATTTCTGCTGTTTTGTACTACAAGATTATGTGGAGCAGAGTTCTCAGCATTGGTGATTATAAAACCAAGAAGTCATTAAACTCTAAAAAACATGGAAGATGCTGCATGTCCTGCAGTATCACATATTGGTCAAGATTTAATTCTTCTTGTAAAAGTAAACAATTACATACATCTTTCTCTTCTGAAAATTTGTTTTCTTCTTTAATAAATTACAAGTTATATGAATTGTTTTAAAATTGAATTTCCTTGTGATTTACTATCATTGCACATTTGATTTATATACCTATTTGTATATGGCTGTACTCAGAGTCACACACAGAAAATACTGGAGCCAAGAGGAGTCATGAATGGAAAAGTCCCTATGTGAGGGACTTTTCCAAACAGACCCAAGGAGCTGCTTCCCCTTTTACTATTTGCTACATGCGCTATATGTGTCTGGGTGAACACATGTGTGTGAATACGAGTGTGTAACTTTGCTACATTACACACTAGCTGTGCAGCAAGCTTTCAGGGAAATCTCTCCCCATCTCATGTCATGGGGTTACAAGCACCTGCGACCACATTCGGCTTTGTATGTGGGCACTGGTTGTCTGAACTTAGGTCCTCTGGCTCACAAGGTGAGTGTTTTTCAGAATGGCCATCTCCCTAGCTATCAGCTTTCTATCTAATGTTCTCACTGTGTGTCATGGCTTCTGACAGTTCAAGACTCATCATCTCACTCTTGCATGACACCCTTAGGCTTCTAGCCTTTCGCCTGAACCCCAAGACCAAAATACCTGCATTAGCTTGGTACATCATACCAGCAAGTCCTTGTGCTTCGCATGCTCTCCTCTCTGACTCAGGGATGGTTTCCTAAATTTGTTCCATCTGGTTCCAACAAGCTAAGTAGGAATCTTCACCACAATGAGCATCCCAAGGCTCAGCCCACACTTTCCTGTTTCATCTTGTAGCTTCTTTGGACTAGACTATTCCTTATACAGGACAGTTCAGCAAGAATACACAGGTGTGCAGTCTGAGTGAAAGCAGGAGAGAGTGGGTTCAACAGAACAAATCATGGATGATGAAGTGTGTGAGTCTGTTGGCAAGTTTGGTCTTGTCTTAGCAATTGCTGGAGGTCTGGTAAACTTCCCTTTACCTAACCCACTGCCAACTTCGACTGACTTCAGAGAGTACAGGACATCATGGTAGGGCAAGGGACTCGTCTCATCCCTTCTTGGGTACAGAAACAAAGTATCTTTGACTGCTTCCCACTGCAGAAGACACCAGTCAGCACTGATAGCAAAGAGTTGCAGGAAATCAGCATCACACTTCATACTCTCTTCCAGCCCCTAGCCAGCCAGCTAATGTGGATCTCCACCAGCATCCGAGAGGCGAAGATGAGCAACACTGCTGTCCATCATCACAGAGATCCTCCAGTCAGTAGTGGCTCACTTTGATGATGGAGAGCAGTTGACCCAGAGCTGGCTGGTCTCCGGGCAAGTGAGTGATGACCTCACTAAGCAAATGGCAGCCCTTGGGCTCATCTTGGCACTTCTAACTTTTGGGAAGGAGTTCACAGAAGCAATGGAAGTGAAATAAGTGGCTCAGCAGGAAGCAAAGAGGGCTGGGTTTGTGGCAGAAAAAAGCTAAGTAGCAGCAGGTGTCCATCATGTCTGACAAGGCTGATTTCAAGGCAGCCGGGCCAAGCATCAACTTGCTGGCTATCTCAGGTAACAGCCTGATTAAGTAGTATGAGGGCAGTCATTGCTCTCTCTCTCTCTCTCTCTCTCTCTCTCTCTCTCTCTCTCTCTCACACACACACACACACACACACACACAAAGATATTCAGTGCATGCCAGGTACACTGATTCTTCTCAATTTTCTTAGTAACTATAGCATCAGGTAGCCTCTAGCACAGTGCCCAATCAAGTAATGCCTTCTCAGAACATACAGTGTGCCTCGGCTCCAGGGCCTATTCTTTAGAAGAATTCCTGCTTACAAATATATTCCAAAACACATTTATTAATGAGTATAGTGACCTTCTTACCCACACAGGATTGGACAGTCAATATTTACAGACACAAATGTATAACCTTAATAGAACTACTCAAACCTAATTAACACCATTTAAACCATGCAAAAATGTCCTACCACATCTTCTGCTCAATACCCTTGAAGAAAGGACTGCCTACAGAGCCAGTGAAATGGCTCAGGGGCAGAGGTGCTTGCCCAGAATGCTTGGTAGCCTGGGTTTCATCCCTGGGATTCAAATAAAGGGGGAAGGAGGAACCCACTTCTGCAAAGTTGTCCTTTGACCTCCTCATGCTCCCCATGAGTGCATCCGGGCAAGTGAGTGATGACCTCACTGAGCCCGTATGCATTATGCCCATTCACAAACACCAGTAATAATGGTGGTCATTTAAAGAGAAAGGGCTGCCTATGAGGCTTCAGTGCCTCTGGGTTACTTATATCACTTGTAGTCTGCTATACAGTATGAGAAGATTTGACAAGCGGGAGTGCTCAGGAAAGAGGGAAGATAAAATAATTAACCTGTCTCATCTGTCTTACAATGCATAATGAGCTACCATTCTGACGCTTGGTGTCCAACTTCTTACCCCTCTTTGGTTTCAAGCATTTATCCCAGCAGGATATTATTTTTGTTTTTACAAATTAATTCAGTAGTTACATCAGCTGCATATGTTGACAGAGAAATAATCTGTAAAATAAATCAATTGCTTATGAAACATTATTTGCCTTGAAAATTAAGCCTACATATATATATTGCATATATACATATATGCAAAACTGAAATTCCGTTGTGTTTAAAGCATCTCAATTAACAACAGAGTTGAGCATATGTTTCTTAATATTTAAGACATGTTTGTCCAATGTGTGAACATACTATATTACATTTTTGATAATTATACATAGGGATTATGTGACTCCCCAAATGGTCAGGCACCATATCACCCTTAAGGCACCTTAAGAAAACAAGATTTTCAAGTGTGAGCCATTACTTCACCACCCTGAGAAAATCCATGTCCACATTAAGTCCTTCCTCGACTGTGGACAGTTGTAGATGGCTTTGCTATTCAGTGCAAGGCTTTCAGGTTAATGTTGACACATTTGCATGTGAGCAGGTCGCACTGAGAACTGATAATATTCCAGCCACTGAGACTGCTTCCTTACAAGTTGACCATGGCCACACATTCACACCTCATCTAGTTCCACAGCTGCACTGCCAGAGTTCAGTTCGTTTCAAATCTCCTGAGTTCACCTCTTGCTCTGTTTCTGCAGTATAAATTCATGTTTCTAAAGGTATCTTCACTAGCTGTACAAATGATCACATGCCCCTGGGAATAGCTTACCCTGTGTCTGCGCATTTATTGCAATCTCTTGTGACTGTCAGTCTTGGAAGGTAAAAGAATAAAGGCACTTGCTAGAAGAGTTTTTCATCTTCTAAAAGACATATCAGTTAATCAAAGGCTCTTCAGCAATGTAAACCCTTGCCCTGCTTATTTCATTTAATGGATTATGCTCCATAAACGTGCAGGATAAGGACAAAAGAAATCTTAGAGACAGTTTTTCTGCTCTGAAGAGTAACCTTACTGACAATGGCATCCATTCCCCCACTTTCCCTCTGTTTTTTTTCCTTTGTCATATTGTCTAATTTTATAACATTTTATCATCTTATTCTTTGGGTTGATATTGATTTGGCCTTTAGCAGATACTCTAAATCATCTTGGATTTTTGTCTTTATGATTAGCTTTGTGTTGTTCTTCCGGGGGACTCGGATGCCAGGCAAGTAGTGGAAAGTGGAAAGTCCTCTTTCTCTCAATGGACTCTAGACTCCGGGGAAGCATGACGTCTGTCTTCCTGTGAGATATCCTGCACCTGGAGGACAGCAAGTGTTTGACACAAGCAGTCTAAATGGATGAACACGTAAACACTAATCTACAATCTCAAATAGTTTTCTTTCTCCCTTTATACTTTCTCCTTTCCAAACACCAGTAAGATAGAACTTGTTTGACTTTAAAATAAACAGTTATAGTTCTGTGATAGCCTTCAAATTATCTCCACAACATGTGCACAATACACCTTTTGGTGGTAATAAACAGATATGCAATTCCATTTATTTTTTAAATTTAAGTGTGTGCGTGTGTGTGTGTGTGTGTGTGTGTGTGTGTGTGTGTGTGTAGATCAGTGGGCAATTTCATCTTCCACAGTGTTTAAGACAAGGCTCTTACTCGCCATGGTATGAAGCTGGCTAGCTGGAGATTCTCCAGTATCCAATTTCTATCTTGCCACAAGAATGCTGGGACTACCCACCTGGTTGTACCTAGGTCCTGAGTATCCACACTCAGGTCCTCAATCTGCAGGGTAGCACTTGGCCCACCGAGCCATCACGGCAGACCTCACTTGACCTTTCATCTCTGTCCCAAACCTCTCTTTCTGATTAAGGCCACATCACTGATGTGGTTTTGCAGTAGATGATGACGTCACAGCCCCCTGAATGATTCCCAAACCTTCTCTCCCCCAGGAACATCTGCATCCAGCCTCAGCACATCCATCCTTCAAAGCCAAGATTAGAATTATTTTCAACCCAATTTCACTTGCTCGGGATCAATCTTGCGGGCTAATACATCTGACTCTGATCCCAGCTCACAGCGCATTCAAAGGGCCATCAGAGACGCTGACAGTGTCATATACATTACAGTAAGCCCTTGATAGCAGACACTAATGCTTCCTAGGATGAGGAGTGTGTTTCAAAGATAAAAAAACGGGCAGGCGAGCAGACTTCAGCGCAATCCACTTCATTTCACACATGTAAAGCAGCTGACGTGCCTGCAATGAGATGAGGCAACGCTCTTGTGGGCAAACTCGTTACAACTTTTTCAAATAACAAATCCCCCATCAGCTTATAATGTGGCCTTAGTGCATGCAACTAAGGAGAGGAAAGGAAGTACAAATATAACCTAAGTCCCAGCAAACCCCCGTGGAAAGTTCACCCTTTATGAGGACAAATATGAGAAGTGTGCCCACAACAGAAACGGACCTATCTTTTATTCTAAAAGAGCTGGGAAAGAGTTAAGCAGGGCGATCTGCCCCTTGCTATTTTTTTCCCCTTCGGGGCTAAGACGAAATCCTAGGGTATTACAGAGTGCGAAACCACAGCGGATGCTGGCAGAACCCCCGTGGTAAGCCTCCTGCTCCTTAGCTGCTGCATTTCAGACAAAGGCAAGCTCTACACAGGACAGCAAGCCCCGGATAAGAATATCCCTGGTCACCTGTGCCTCAAAAATAGAGCGGGAGCGGAGATGCAGGCAGGCCAAGGTCAGAAACGTCTTGACGCTAGGGCAGGATGGACTCCCGCTGTGGGCAAACAAAAGGAAGAAAGCATGATTTGTGATGCCATCTGATTTCGAGAAATTGGCCCCTATCACAAACCTGACTATAAAGGGAGCATGCTGGGAAGACAAGAGCAGCCACGCATACTTAGAATGTGTCTTGAATGCTGATCTCCAGGAGAATTCAGAGAAAGAATAATTGGATAGGACAGAATGGGAAAGGCCTGCGGGAAGGAAAGGCATGCTTCCTGGGGGGACTTCAGCCTGACACAAGAAAGCAGGAGCACCCTGCAGCATCCTGTGGTCCCAGTCCTGTACTAATTCCTGTACTGATGCTGTAAACCACAGCAGGAGAAGACAGACTTGCAGGGGAGCATGACTGTAGTGGATTTTACTGTAGAATGTGTGGTCTGTGGTGTGTTTATTTGATCCTAAGTATCTGTTGCACATCCCCTCATTGAGACAAAGTAATTATGCGCAGAAGCCACCTGTCCTACAGACATTCCCCTTCCGTGTGTGAGATGCCTGCTTTTACTGGCACTTGAGTTCCATGCTAGCTGTAGTTCCCCATGTGTCTAACAGAAGAAGCACTGTGAAATCTGAATGGAGCATTATCTTGCTTTATGGCTGTGCTTCCTAATAACGGGAAGAAGTCTCTGGGCCATAATTAATAGCTGTCCTTAAAGATCTCTTAACTCCCCACAATCTCCAAGGAGTTCACGTTCCATTAAATATTCTAGAACGAGCGTACTTTACATTATTAAAGTGCTGCAAGGGAGAGTTTCCAAATTATTCCTAAGCTAATTATTTAAAAAATGATTACTCAAAAAGCTTTCCCCCACTTTAAATTGTACCTTTAAGTGCCTTGCAGCAAATACGAAGACGGGACCATAGCTCATAGAAAGAATCTCTGTTTGTGATGTAGCCAATTCCATTAAGTCAATCTCCAGTGTATTCTAAAATGTGCTTTTATTACAAGTTATGGGGCGAGATACCATGGGAAATGATATGCAAATCAGCAATATCAAACATGCCAGGTAAGATGAGCCAAGCTAAGCTAATGAAGGGGATGTAGCCACTATAAAGCTATGTTTTGCTTTTCTTAAAAGGTTAATTAGACTGCCTAATTATCCCAGGCTGGGGGAGTATTATTCTCTTAAGTATAATTAACTTAGAGAGGCTTCCCTGACAAGCAAAAACAAGTAAACAGAAAACCTCCAATTCAAAATGGTTAACTTCCACTGAAATCCAAAAGATGGCTTACCATCCCTGTAAATGATAACAATACACCGGAGTCACACTCAAGGGCGCACATCACAAGACAGCAATGCTCTCCTTTTGGTTTTTTGTTTTGTGATTTCAGCTACTGAGATTCAACCATGATCTCACTAGATAATTCCAAAAATGGGGTAGATCAACGGCTCAGTGGTCCAAGCATTTGTTGTGCAAGAACAAGGACCTGAGTTCGTCTCCCCAGAGCCCAGCCAAAGCTAGATGTGGCAGCTCACATCTGTAACTCCAGCACTCCGCGGGTGAGATGGACAACAAAGGCAGGGGAATCTTCAGAAGTCTACAGGCAAAGCAAGCCAGATGTGTGCGGTAGGAAAGTAATAGCCTGTCCCGGACAGGGTGGACTGTAAGGATTGACATCTGGTGTTCTAACCTCCACGTCCATGGCATGGCATCCATGCACCTGCACTCATACACACAAACACACACATGCACACACACACACACACACACACACACACACACACACGTGCACATGCACACATACAGGTGTATTTTAAAACAAAAGAATTTCAGAAATATATAATTCCCATTTTCAAATCATTTTATTATGCTATATTTTTATAATGATCTCATTTAATTATTTTGATAAGGTTGCTATTGTTAATCTCCTGCTGTACTTAATTTATAAATTAAACTAAGCATGTATATTTAGGAGAAAACATCATACTACATGAGGTTTCAGCAGTCCACAAAGCAGATTGGAACCTGTCTCCACTAAGGATCCAGCTCTACTTTAGCTGCTAAAGGGTGGCCAAGCTATAATTTCTAATCCATGTAGCTATTCTCTTCAAGAACTGAGACTATTTCTAGAGAAGTTACAATTGTTCGACAGTTGTTACCTTTGTAAGAAACCCAACAACTGTCCCCTCTTCCGTGGGATAATTCTCCCTCTGGGAAGTTACTGCTCTGCCACACTTCTTGCTCAGTCTCGCCTTCCTCCCTCCCTTACAGACAGTGTTACTGGGACAATACTCCAGTAAAAATGTTCAGAGTGACAGGAGAGAGCCCTTTTCCTAGGGATGTCATCGTATGGGATTGCTGCCAGGATCATCCTAGGGGAAAGAATTTGAATGGGGTTTTGGAGTTCTACCTCTCTGGCTGGCAGACAGTGAGGATCACACCAGTGACAGTATGCAGCAAGTAGTCCCTGTCCGCTATAGTGGGCGATGCATGAACTGGCCCTGGTGCGACCTGCAGTAGGCAAGGGGAGAGGGACTAGGTGGGTGCCTGAGCACTGCGCCGCAGCTACCTGCAGACTGCTAAAGCAACAGTGAGTAGAAGAACAATGGAATATATGGCTTTCCTATTTCTGAATCTGAGAGAAACAAGGCAAAGCTGATGATGATTAGTTACTAATTTATAGCCAAGCGTGGAAGCCAAAGGGCCTCTTGGCAGCATACAAAGAAATTCTCATCTGCTGTAGCCAGAGGCCAGGAAAACCTGAGGATCTGCCCCCAGAATTAATTATAATTATAGTAGAGCTCCAGAAGTTGCCAGTGAACTTTGGAAAATGGATTAAAACTAAATTCTGGATGCTGACTAGGAAAGAATCCCTGAGCCTTAGACTATAGGTACTTCCGAGGAAGACATCAGTGGCAAGGGGCCTGTCTGTTTGGTTAGTTGTCTTCAGGGACAAGGAACTCTATGGATGATCCATACATATAAGTATGCTGGTTAGTAGAGAGAACAATATTCAACTTCAAATGGAAAAGCAAAAAACCCAGGATAGCCAAACCAATCCTGTACAATAAAATAACTTCTGGAGACATCACAATCCCGGACTTCAAACCCTATTACAGAGCTACAGTACTGAAAATAGCCTGGTACTGGCATAAAAACAGACAGGAGGACCAATGGAACCGAATCGAAGACCCGGATATCAATCCACACACCCATGAACACCTGATTTTTGACAAAGAAGCAAAATATATAAAAAGGATAAAAGAAAGCATAGTCAACAAATGGAGCTGGCATAGCTCAATATTAACATGTAAAAGAATGAAAACAGATCCATATCTATCGCCATGTATAAAACTCAAGTCCAAATGAATCAAAGAACTCAACATAAAACCAATCACACTGAACCTCGTAGAAGAGAAATTGGGAAGTATACACATTGGCACAGGAGACCACTTCCTAAATATAACCCTAGAAACACAGACACTGAAAGAATTAATAAATGGGACCTCCTGAAACTGAGAAGCTTCTGTAAAGCAAAGAACACGGTCAAGACAAAACGACAGCCTAAGACAAAACGACAGCATACAGAATGGGAAAAGATCTTCACCAACCCCACAGTGGATGAAGGGCTAATCCCCAAAATATACAAAGAACTCAAGAAATGGGTCCTCAAAAGAAAAAATAATCCAATAAAAAAGGGAGTATGAACTTAAACAGACAGCCCTCAACAGATGAATCTAAAATGATTGAACGGCACTTAAGGAAATGTTCAACATCTTTAGCCATCCGAGAAATGCAAATCAAACAACTCTGAGATCCCATTTTACACCTGTAAGAATGGCCAAGATCAAAAACATTGATTCCAACTTGGATGTGGGGTAAAGGGAACACTTCTGCATTGCTGTTGGGAGTGCAAACTGGTACAGACACTTTGGATATCAGTATGGCAATTTCTTAAAAAAAAAAAATTAGGAAACAACCTACCTCAAGACCCAGCAATACCACTTTTAGGTATATAACCAAAGGATGCTCAACTGTACCACAAGGACATGTGCTCAACTATGTTCATAGCAGCATTGTCATAGCCAGAACCTGGAAACAACCGAAATGCCCCTCAACTGAAGAATGGATAAGGAAAATATGGTACATTTACACAATGGAGTGCTACATGGTGGAAAAAAATACTGACATCTTGAAATTTGCAGGCAAATCGATGGATCATCATATTGAGTGAGGTAACCCAGACCCAATATGTGCTCACTCATAAGTGGCTTTTAGACATAAAGAAAAGAAAAACCAACTATAATTCACAACCTCAGAGAACCTAGACACCAAAAAGGACCCTAAGAGAGACATACATGGATCTAATCTACATGGGAAGTAGAAAAAGACAAGATCTCCTGAGTGAATTGGGAGCATGGGGATCATGAGGGAGGGTAGAAGGGGAGAGAAGAAAGGGAGGGGAGGGGAGAAAAATCAATTGTGATTGTGCTATATTGTTAGGTACACAAAAGAAGGGAAAAGTCTGCTGGTTAGACACTACTGTGAGGAACTCTGTATTGAAGGCTCAAGCTCGACAGAGGTATACACTATGGAAGCCGTGAAGTGATCAAGTAGAAAGAACGACTGCTACGTAAAGACAGCTAGTTGGTTATTGCTTAGTTTTCTCATTGCTGTGATCCCATACCTGACCAGAAACAACCTAAGCAGGGCAATATTCCTTTGGGCTCACAATTTGACATGCTACCACCTGTCATGAAGGAACCACATAGCTGCTGTGAGCTTGAGGCAGCTGGTCATGTTGCCTCTGTTGTTAAGAAGTGGTGCGGACAAGAACTGAGGCCCAGCTATCAAACCCCACGGCTCGTTTCCAGTGATTCACGTGCTCTAGCAATGTTCCACCTCCTAAAGCCTCTATAACCTTCCAAAACAACACCACAAGCTAGGGACCAAATATCCAAACACATGAGCCTACGGAGAACATCCAGGAAGTCATTAATCACCCAAGTACAGGCATAGCAGTTGCAAGATAGAAACTGACAAAGCAAGAGCAGAGGCTATGCACAAGCCCAAATCATTGTTGCCCCTCTAATCACTGTTGCTGATGAATCTGTGGCTACAGAAACTACCGATGAACTCCCCAGATAACACCATCTAACAGGGACTCCAATCAGTTCTTAGTGGTAAAATGCGGACACTGCATCACATTTGTCGAGGGGATGCAGCAATTCCTCTTAACTGTATTTGACTTGAATTCTGAGTATAGAAAGACACCCAATATCAATATCTGACCTCTGCATCCAGGCACACACACATGGATACACATTCGTACACACTTATATATGTGAACACACACATACACATGGTGGGGAGGAAAGGAGAAAGGAAGGGAGGGGGGAAGGAAAGGAGGGAGGGAGGGAAAGAGGGAGGGAGAGAGAGAGGAAGGAAGGGAGGGAGGATGAGGAAGAGAGCTCTTACTGCTGGTCTGTCACTTCAAGGTTCTTGTGCCAAGAGAGCAGAAAGGCAAAAGAAGTTCCTCTGTTGCATAGGGTTCTTGGCTCTGATCTTTTTCTCATTTGGGATGGGAGTTTAGGGGACCGTAACTGGATCATACTCAGGAGTGGATGCTATGTCCAAATATGCTTGATATTTTTGATCCAAATAGAACATGGATGCAAAGTATGATGAGCTGAAATAAATGAATGAGAGGGGTGAGAACCTGATAAGTTCCTGATATCAGTCTCGATCCCCAGAAAGCCTGAGTGATATCTAACAATAGGGGGGCAGTAAGAGGACATTTTGTGGCTACCTGGGTGGCACTGTGGAGCATTATAATACCTTCCTTCCCACCTCTCACAGTAAGTGGGCAAGAAAAACAACCATGACCTGGGAAGGCTATAAGTGACAATGGTTTGATCACTGGCAGATTAGTCTGAGTCACTCACTGGGCAAACTATGCCAGAGAGGTGTCATCAGAGCTGAAGGGTGTCACAGTAGGTAGCACTGAATGGAGGTGAGAAGCACTCCTTGTAGCCCAGTAACAAACTCAGGGCAATGGTTGTAATCTGTCCCACTGACCTTCTCCTTGGAAACTTTCCCGCAGAGAGACCCCCAGAGTTCTGTATGGGCTGTTTTCCATGGACTGAACTTACATGCAGTGTATAGTCTAAGCAGCACTATCAGTAGCATGTGTTTGAGTGCAGAACCCAAAATAGAACTGCGCTAGCCAGTTAGAACTGAGTCACACAGGCTCCCAGCTGCTAGGATGCACTTCATATTGACAACTTAAGCATAAATTCTCCCAGAATTCCTTCTAGGTAACCAGAGCTTGATCAAGCATGAGCCTCCTCCATCTCAGAGGCAACTTTGAACCAACAACGGACAGATATGGGAAGATAAACACTTACCACTGAACGATCACCCCAACCTCACAGCTTCACCCACTACTGTAGGGCAATACACATGGAGAACACAATTCTCCTATTTATACACCAGTTAATGTGGTAAAACTTTGCAAAGTAGTATCTGCCCCTGGTGTAGATGGGTTATCATAGAATAAATTTTCTTTTCCATTTTGATTAGTGAAAGCATCTATCCTTTGACTCATGCTTTTAAGTGGGTGTTCATGTTCTGTGAAGAAATATTTATAAGATATGCAAATATAAAGCAGGAACTATGTATGTTCCTGGAAGGGGTTCATGTGGAGACGTCATCAATTTGTATCCCTGAAAGGCTGTTGTGATTCTAGAAAGAAGAGGAAGAAGGGATAAGGAGGAAGGTGGAGCATGACTATAGAGAAGTGTGTAATGCCTTAGGTTTGAGAAAGAAAGAAAGAGAGAGAGAGAGAGAGAGAGAGAGAGAGAGAGAGAGAGATGGAGGATGGAAGAAAGGACAGAAAGAAGGAAGGATGGAAGGAAGGAGGAAAG
>JAQHUG010000073.1:6169573-6180851 GCA_028555095.1 Dicrostonyx torquatus
TATATTTAAGAGATGGGGGAGGGATAGTGGATTGATATTTTTATTGTCTGTAATTTTATGTCCAATGCCTGTTCCCATTGTATATAGTTATTCTAGAGCTAGATTGATCTTATTTAGACAAAAGGGGGAGATGAAGGGGAATGATCTTGGTCTATTCGGCTTATAACCATGCCCCGCCATTAGTTAATTATTCCGCCCTCCCAATTGACTGTTAATTAATTAACGGGGCTGGACCACCAGGTCCCAAGAGGTATAAAAAGATAGACCCACGTGGGAAGCTCTCTTTCTGCAGATCGCCAGTCTCCCTGCATCTTTGGAGGAGCTCTGTCCAGTACTGTAACCTGTGTGTATCTTGCCCCTATTAAACTGTGTGTCTCAAATAAACGTCCACACCTCTGAGCATGCCCATGAGGGATGTCCTCAATTGGGTTGACTGAAGTGAGAAGATCCACTCTAAATGTGAGCTGGGATTCCATTCTGTACAAAAGTAGAGAACAAACCAGCATTCATCTCTTTCTGCTTCCTAACTGAACATACAAGGTGACCAATTGTCTCAAGTTACCGCCATGGCTTCTACAGCACAATAGAAAATTCTGCCATCAAATCGTGAGCCATTATAATCCTTTTCTCCCTTAATTTGCCTTTGTTATCTATTTGATAATCACAATGAGAAAAGCAACCAATACATGCACATTCATAAAATAGGATGAGGTGAGAGGGAACATACCGTTTCTATAGGCTGCAACAAATACCCTAAAATGAGTACAGAGAAAAATAAGACAGACGCCAAATAGCACACCATAGACAATTCCACTTGTAAGTGATCCAAAGAATGAAAACTATCTTTTACATTAGAAGTCAAGTCAAGGTGTGGGCAAGTGTCTGGGAGAGAAGAGGACTTACCTACCATGCTGTGGTCCAGATAAATGTTCTCTCTCTTGATCACGCCTGAGTTGACATTGTGAATATTTTTTCACATTTATTGTGTCCACAAAAAGGTTATTTTCTTTTTTGCAGGTAAACAAAAAAAGCCACTCTGGGTATAGTGATATATGATCGTAATCCCAGCACTTGATAGGATAGGCAGGAGGGTTGCCTAAAATTACAGGTCAGCTGGGTTATGTAGTGAGGTCAAGGTCATCACAGGTTATAAAGTAAGACTTTAGCTTTACATCTATAAAGCAAAGGATATGGTCAACAAGACAAAATGGCAGCCTACAGAATGGGAAAAGATCTTCACCAACCCCACATTGAACAGAGGACCAATCTTCAAAATATACAAAGAACTCAAGAAATCGGTCGTCAAAAGAACAAATAATCCCATAAAAAATAAAAATGGAGTACAGAACTAAACAGAGGAATCTAAAATGGCTGAAAGACACTTAAGGAAATGCTTAGCATCCTCAGCCATCAGAGAAATGCAAATTAAAATGACTCGGAGATTCCATTTTACACCTGTCAAAATGGCCAAGATCAAAAACACTGATGACAACTTATGGTGGAGAGGATGTGGGGTAAAGGGAACACTCCTCCATTGAGGGTGGGAGCGCAAACTGGTACAGCCCTTTTGATATCTGTATGGCAATTACTCAGAATATTAGGAAATAACCTACCTCAAGACCCAGCAATACCACTTTTGGGTATATATCCAAAGGATGCTCAATCATACCACAAGGACATGTGTTCAACTATGTTCATAGCAGCATTATTTATAATAGCTAGAACCTGGAAACAACCTAAATGTCCCTTGACGAAAGAATGGATAAGGAAAATGTACTATATCTACACAATGAAGTACTACACAGCAGAAAAAAACAATGACATCTTGAAATTTGTGGGCAAATGGGTGGATCTAGAAAATAGCATATTGAATGTGGTAACCCAGACCTGGAAAGACAAATATCATATGTACTCACTCATAATTGGCTTTTAGACATAAAACAAAGAAAAACAAGCCTACAATTCACAACCCCAGAGAACCTAGACAACAATGAGGACCCTAAGAGGAACATACATGGAACTAAACTACATGGGAAGTAGAAAAAGACAAGATCTCCTGAGGAAATTGGGAGCATGGGGACCATGGGAGAAGGTAGGAGAGGAGGGGAGGAGCGAAGAAAAATATATAGCTCAATAAAAACAATTAAAAAATAAAATAAAGACCTTAGCTTTAAATTTAAAAAAAGAGGGGGATATAGTCTAGATGTCTTGAAAACCCAAAAAGAAAGTTCATCCAGGGATTATTTGCATTCTTCTGCAGGTTATTTCATATGCAGACTCCCAAGCTGGTTCCATCCCTTGAAGCTCCCAGCTGACTCTATGCGCAACTTAAGAAATAGAATATTCTTAAGGTTGACATGTGCTTAAAGTAATACTCAATACTTTTCTTGGATGCAGGCGAAGTCTGTGAGTTCAAAGGTCCTTTAATGTTCTGTGTTGATGGAGGCCTGTGGCTCTTTCTATTGATAGTGAAATGTGGCCTTGACTTTATCCCTCTTAGGAGACTTTCAACTGCTCAGAGACAAAATGGGAAGTCCTGCATACTGTATGGTTAAAGCCATCCTTGAGAGGTACAGCAAACCTGAGCCTCTACCCATAATTCCTCACCAAAGCTGGCTGCCTGAGGCTGGGTCTTATGTGTGTGTTGATTTATGCAAAGCTGAAGTTGTTGTTGAAACTCCTTTCTCTCGTTACAAAGGCCCACGGAGCACTTCATCAGTCCTCTAGATTTACAGAAGCACGATTTAAGAACCACAGCGACAAACCAGGCAGCGTTTGTTGGACAGCTGCATGAACTCACTATGTCAACAAACATCTGAATGCCCACGTATGGCACCGGCATTAGAACCCAAGTCCCTGACTTCTAATCATGCCATTGCCAAGATCACAGGCCCGGCTCTTTTTCATTCCTATGAAATCCAGAACATACTCGTTGTTGTTGTTTGGTTTTTATCAGATGAAAGTAGATTTATTAAGAGAGTGGGAGTGGCCGCAAGGGAAGAGTGGCTGGGGTCATGTTCTCATGCTGCCTAAAGATGCTCACGGGTAGAATCCCCATATAGTTGCCAACTGGATCAAGAATTGGGCAAACTAGGAACTAGAGATATGGCAAGCAATGTCTTGATTATTTTCTTCGCTCACATGGGGAGAATGGAAAAAAGAGAAGGTCTCTGTAACTTCTATCAGCTCTGCAATGAAGATCCCAAGCCAGAGAGAGGAGCTGTGGGGTCCAATCAAAGGAAAAATGGATAACAAAGGAGCCATACTAAATGCTCATTCTCAGGTTTTCAGCAAGATGATGTGTTTTCCAACCCGCAGTCCGATTCAGTGTGACATTCTCACTTATACCAGATAATTAGAAATCCAAGAATACACGCGGAAAAACAGCTACAATGTCACCTTGAAGGACTTTTAGGCACACACGGCTCTTTAATACACTTGACAAGTGGTAATGCATTGATGAACAAATTTGCTTCACATAAATTCTCTATTAAATTAATCCAAGTTCCCTCCCTGTAATTTGTGCCCTCATTCTAAATTATGCCTTTGAATGAAACGTATCACAAGTTTAATCCTCTTCACTTAGGCAGTCCTTCAAGGACATAAAAACCACAAATATGCCACTCTCTCAAACTACTTCTTGTCAGAAATAAACCCCTTCCCCCTGTGGTTACTTTTAATTCTCTAGTCATTATAATACTTTAAAAGCCAGTTAAGTAAACAGACAACCTTCATTTTTAGCTTACAAAAAAATCAACATTTATTATAAAGTAATTTTAAAATCCAAATAAAGATAAATACTATTTTTTAAAATCACCACCAGGCATGTATATGAGTCACATACGTATACTCAGATGCACAAACATACAATAAACGTAAATAAACCTTATTAAAAATTAAAATCACCACTAATTTCCAGAACAAAAGTAACTATTGCCTATATCTCCCTGTGGCTGTGTCTGAAGTACTTTTCTATCCACAATAGCCATAGAATTTGCAGGTTTTAAGATGGGTCCACACCATACTTCCTCAGAAGATTACTCAGCATAAATGAACTTTTTTTTTCTTACCAAGTAGTAGATTGAAAAGGAACATACATCTGGGAAAAGGTGGAACACCTTTACATTTTCCTATTCATAAATGAAACTAAATGCCTCTGAAGTTATTGCCTAGGCGACTGCGTTAGCGCTCTGAATGAGGGCAAGAAGCGACGACAAGCTGGGGAGCCTGTGACCCGAGGAATGATTACGGTGGCTTTACCAGCTTGTCTGCTGCCTTCCACACTGGTCTCTCGAGAGACCCATATCCCAAAGCACAACCAAAATACAAGGAAGCAGGAAATCTCTACCTTCTCTAGCTAAAGGACTGGGAAGTTGCGGAAGTCTCAGCCCCTCTGCAACAGCAGGTACTGTCTATGTTATAAACAGTCAAGAAAAGAATTCAACAATCTTACTTACCTGTGAACTACAATAATACAAGATATGCCCACTGGTACGAAAGAGGCACAGATGTTGTGGGAACAACCAACTACTCTCTCATTGGACTTAAACCGCACTCCACAAGATGGAATTTGTGCCCTATATTGTTAACTAGGGCAAAATCACCTGACTATCTAGGTGACAGGCCCTAGCCTATGAGAGAGAACATAGTCCTTGGTAAATGGACATGGTATTGAACTACCCCTAAGTTCTTGTCTTTATACTTGTAGGTTGTTTCTATGTGATTCTCACAGAAGTTTCTTTTTGCAGTAGATGGAAATAAAAGTGTTCCAAGATAAAGGAAATTCAGCAGAATTTTTTTGTAGCATTCTACTTTTGAACAATGGCTAATAGATAATTATAACAGATGCCATAATATCCATAGGGAAAAAAACATTACAGGTTTCAAAAGTAAATTCACCTTGCAATCTTCTGGACCTGTATTACTTATATTTGAACAAGGTGAGGTGTGTGCTCAATGTATCTAAGTTCTTAGGGCAACTATATTTGTTCAAAGGAGAGCTAGAGCTCTAAATAGAAGTACAGTTTCAAAAAACATCAGTACTAATCAGTGGCACTAAATTACTGTGTGTGTAAACGAACATGAATATATATATATATATATATATATATATATTGAGGTTTCAAAAAAATCTATGTCATTCTCAGCTAACTCCCTTCCTCGTGTTTGTGGATAAAAATGTAGGCTCTGAGCTACTGCTTCAACACTACCTTGCTCCCCACATAATGGTCATGAGCCCCCACTGAACTCTTTGTTGTGTGAGTTGTCTCAGGTAAGGTGCTTTGTCACAGCAATTGAAAAATACCTAAGACATCATCTGTCCTGAAATTATTTTTTTAAATAGCATATATCATATCTTAAAAGCAACTCAGTATTTCTAATGTAGCAGAGAAAATAAAGCCTTTTGCACCGGGTTTGTAAAATATATATGAGTATAAAAGTAAGGACTAGACTTGGGAGATAACTCTGTCAGTAAAATGCCCATCTTGCAGGAACCCATGCAAAAATGCAGGGTGTTGTTGTCAAATCATTGTAATCCCAAGGGTTTGCAAGATGGGGAGGATTACTGGCCTAATACCTTAGTTCAGGAGCCTCTGTCTTTAAAGGGAAACAGACAAGGTTGTCACTGCTCTGCTCTACACACACGTGAACACACAAACACACAAGGCAAATATTTATTTCAGGTGTTTTCACTGAGCGACAGTCTCCCCGTTTCTTTTTCCATGACCCCTTTGTTCACCACTGAGGTTTGCGTTTGTGCTCTGAGTCCCTGGGAACTTGACTCAACCTGAATTTGAGTTATTCAAGATGTCTGGAAAGAGAGATTTCCAAGTGTAGGTGCAGATAATCAGAATCAGGTGGGTTGTCCCCTTCATCCCTGCCCCCCTTCCATCTGGTTAGTTCCTTGCTTGTCATCTATCATGCTAGATAATTGACTCCAGATTGGAGTTATTTTCTCTTGCATCTCTCCCCACTGAAGGCTGAAATGGAGAGGCTAGCTCATACTTTATATTCCGCCCTCTCTTTATTCCATTTTATATTATGACCACCGTACTCCCCTGAGATAGGCAGGCTGTAATAGGAAAGAAGTTTTTTATTTTGTTTTGTTTTGTTTCAGATGGGAATCAGACTTGAGACCAAAGAGGGCACCTGGTGGGAAATATTAGCACATGCGCACCAAACCCTTTGGAGAATAGTGCATAGCCTCATTCGGCCAAGTAGACAGAATTGAGGAAGGGATTGCAACTGGCCAGGTTTCTCCTGTTATCTATATGGATCCAGAATGGCATATTATGGATGAGCAGAGTGATCCAGGGCTAGAGCAGAACAAGCATTTGCTAGTGCAGTTTCATGGCTGCAGAGCTGATGCTCACAGAGCACGTGAGCATCCCAGGTTGGGTGTGATAGAAGAAACCGGACACTGGGGAGAAAAGATGAGTGTGGAGAATGTCCCGAAGCTCACCTCTTACATTCCTTCACCCCCCAAGCTGAAATCTCTCCATGTATGCAGTGGAATTTTCAAGGAATCATAAAGCAATAATTGCAAAATTTTTCAAATTTTAACTGTCTATGCAAATATAAACATATTATTATTTATTTACTAATTATTGAAACTAGTATTGAATCACTAGTACTTACTGGGGGGGGGATAGACCTATTAATAGAATGTCAATGAGCTTCTTGAATCACCAGGTGTTAGACTAAAGTCACATTGATTACTGTCAGTTCCTTCCTTCTATGTTAGGACAACTGAAAAATCCGAACTTAGACAAGAGTGTATTTAGGACAACAACTCTAGAAATGGTTGTGGCTGCTTAAATCCTGAAGTACTTGCAGCCTTCTGCTTTAGCACACTGCATTCCAAACGAAAGCAACTTGCCAAGTGCCACAAGAGTGGCACCCCATGCCTACCCAAACTTAATTTTAGACCAAGAACCGTCATGTGGATGGCCTTGTGCTGGGCACCTTGGTTGCTGAGCCTTGCTATATAATGCTGACATAATTCTTTTTTTACTTTTTAAAAAAATATTTGTTTATTTATTTTATATACTCGGGTGCTTCGTTTGCACATCTGTGCGCACACCAGTAAAGGCCATGGGATCCCATTACAGAGCAGATGGCTGTGAGTCACCATCTGAGTGGTGGGAATTGAACTCAGGACATCTAGGAGAACAACCAGTGCTCTTAATCACAGAGCCATCTCTTCAGCACCTAATGCTGATATTTTGAAAGCATGTGGAATTAATGTATTTAAGAACAGGATGAAGGTTAGTAAAGTGGAACCCAATCTAGCTTTCCATTGATGCTGCATTGGCCCGATAAGCGATTCCTCATGATTGTTTCTGCTACCATCCCACTCTTTCTGTATTTCTTTTGCAAAATGTGCAATTAGATCAGCAAGTACCATAGTACTTCCAAACTGTAGGCCAATTGCCCATTTTCTGCCCTCTGCTCTTCTCTAGGCTGGGTATGGTTGACCTCACAATTGCAGAGCAGTGTGTCTTAGAAATCTGTTGAAAATCCTTGTCAACAAAGAAGAGTATTTTCACATGTATAGTCCAAAAGCTGAGTTGGAAAATTAAGCATAATTTTCCCATGGTATTCAGTGATGTTCTGTCTTTAAAAAAAATGCACAGTACCTTTTCCCTTAGATTTATCTGCTCATTATTAAGGAGAGTCGGAAGTGTTCCTCACAGTCCAGCTTGATTTGGATGATACTGTGTTGCATCTCCTGTCTTGCATTGTTCTTTACTTCAAACCCTGAGCTGTGGCATATTAAGTTATGCTTACTCATATTATACAAATATTTATGCTTTTGAGTATCTCTGAAACCTTTCCCTTTCCAGTTCATTACTTGGAAAGTGCATGTCCAATTTTTGAAATTCTGGAGTAGATAGCATATCTCGTCTGAAATTCACACCCCCAATATTTGAGCCCATCACACAGTTCATAGTCAATGGTTGTTGCCTTTTCTCTTTGCATTTTCTTTATGAGACAGGCAGAAGCAAAGACTAAGACTTTTAATGTATTCTGAGGATGCTAAAGATTGTCCTGTGCCTACCTACTATATGATGCTATTCTTGGGGAGACAGGAACAAATGTCTACTCATCCTAAATAGGGGACCAATGGCAGACCAAAGTATACATAACACCAAAGTCCAACTCAGTGAGCCAACTGAGTTTTATTGAAGTTAATTATAAGAATGTAAGTGAGGGATTGCTTCCAGGAGGAGAAATGACTCAAAGACAGCTGCATCACCAAAGCACACCAAAACATGGGTTAAAAACTCAAGAAAGCCGGAAACTTAAACCATACTACACAGCATATAGGCAGCTCAACAGATTGGACAGTGTCCTTTCTGGATACCTCAGTTAGTATAAACCTCTTTCAACAACGCAGCTTATCTTGACTTCTTCCAAGCATCTTAGCTCATCTAAGTGCACCCCCTTATAGATTAGATACATTTAGGGAGGGGCCTAGTGAATCTGATCAGTCTCAGGGCCTTCCTGAAGTCATTGAGTTGTTTACTTCCTGAGCTTAGGGTCTTCTCTGCAGGATGGACTGTCCTCCTCCCTTACACCATCCTGGTTAACCTCGCTTTCAGCATCCTGTGTCTAAACGAGACGGCTTTAATCGCAGAAGAATCTGCAGCACAACAGTAGCATAATGATAAGCATGAGATACATTTTTATGAAAGGACAGAATAAATAATGAATGCTTGCAAGGATGGTGGCAAAATAGAACATCTAATTGCCAGCAAGTCACACCTATCATAGGAAGTAATCACTTTCTTAAAATGTGCTATGCAAAATGTTACTAAGCCTCCTCCAACCCCCTGTTTTGCCTCTAACTTAAGGATGATTCCTATCAGACAACTCAATTAAGAAGTGTACAATTTTTAGATTTCGAACTAAAACTCTAAATAAAAAAACTCTAAAACTCTAAATAAAAAAAATCTCTAAAACTCAAAGTAGCAATTTTCTCAACAGAATACATTTTGTTTCTGCAGTTATGTTGTATGTATAAAAAGAAGTAACCAGCCTTGATATGTTAAAATCCAAAGTATGCTTTATATGTCTGTACACATATGCATGCATGTGTTTAATGTTTTCACTGATATTCATTTGCGCTTGTGTGACAAAGATATATGACCTGTCCTGTTGTTTTGAGCATTTTCACTGAACAAAAAGACAAGTCAATTATGACAGCTCTACGCACTTTTTCTTTGACAAAAGACTTAATCTTCAGGAAAACATAGTCAACAGATTTGATCAGTGTACACAACACACTATACTTCCATGAGAGAATTCAAGTATCCTCCTATTAACAAAAGGATGGCTTGATGTTAGCTAGTATGTTAGCATGACTAAAGTGAGTGTATGTATTTAAGAACCACATCAAACAATGTCAAGACTGGAAGGTACTTTAACACAGCGCCTACATTCCTATCTCACCCCCTACAAGTTATTTAAAACCTCTGTGCCTTGGTGTCTCCTCCTGAGGACTGGAAAAAGTGGAACTGACTAATTCGTCAGAGGATTTTGACGTTCCATGAGCCAATGTGTATGTGAACGCAGAGGATTTGGGCCGTTCCTGACACATAGTCAACACCTACTAAATTCTAATAGAAGAGAGAGAGGAAAGATACCTCTCCATTACCGGCACACATGACATGAGGTCATGAGGAATAATGTAAAAATTCAGCTTCACAGCGGAATTCATTTTAAATTCCCCACAGACATTTCGAGCTCAGAGCATGATTGCTAGTGAAATTAGAAACTTTACCCCGAAAAACAAAAACGAAAGCCTGCTGGTGATATCAAAGCTGGGGACTGGGCAAATGGGGAGTAAATGAGAGGCTCAAGTCAGAAGGAATTTGG
Source organism: Dicrostonyx torquatus (assembly GCA_028555095.1). Classification (NCBI taxonomy): domain Eukaryota; kingdom Metazoa; phylum Chordata; class Mammalia; order Rodentia; family Cricetidae; genus Dicrostonyx; species Dicrostonyx torquatus. Next base: position 6,179,456 of record JAQHUG010000073.1, read on the forward strand.
CTATGAGTCCCTAGCAAAAGAAAAAGAAAATATCAGACAGGAATGGCAATGCTTGGTTTGCTTACAATTCGTCTCTCCAATTAGAGAAGGAAGAAAAAGAATAAAGAGGCAAATCTGAAATTTCAGAGGGAGGTTTGTAGATCCAGGTTTGTAAGAAATTTCAATGGAGTTGTTGTTGGGTTCTGACCTCCTTAGGCCACCAGCAAGCCCTCTGGCTACTTCCAAAGTGTGCATTACAAGAGTCTTTACTTTGTCACTCCAGAGTCTCTGTAGGTCAGCAACTGTGGAGCCTTTATGGTTTTCTTATAAGCTTTCCCACAGTCTTTGTCTTGGCTCAAATCTCAGTGTAGTATCATTTATCATAAGTTAACTATTTGACCTTCAAAGTTGCAGTGGAGCCTGGCAGGGCAGCCCGAGTGTAATGGCAAGGCAAGCTGGGGAGCTTGTCTCTTCTACAAAGACGCATTTCCAATCCTGCTTAAGTTTCTTTCTAAGGAAAGGCAGAATTTGGTTTTAATTTTATTGGCAGTAAATCTCTTCTCTAGAACAATGGATAGATTGGCAAAATTATTCAAGTTACCCTATGTCTATTTGAATATTCCTGCACTTACAAGAGAAGGGGCTTCCCTAGTTTCCTGATCAGGAAAGTTGCAGCTAGGGGTCCTGATGCTTAACTCAACCATTAAGATGGGTTCTTCTCAGAAGAGCATTGAGAAATTAATGAGATAGCTTGGGAGCTCCGAAGCAGGGTTCACATTGCCTCATTCTACCATGGTGAGGAGATGGTTAGAGGGAAACCAGGCAACCATAACAGAGGAGAGAATAGATCAGGTTAACCTGAGTATCAAAGAGCCGAAACAACTTCTTACTAAGCATTTCTCTGGCAGAGCAATTTTCTCTCAGGTCTAGAAATTCAACTGGGTAGTAAGGCGCCAAGCAGCAGGGATGGATCTGAATTCTTAAAGTTCAGAATCACCTTTGTTCTGGCAGCTCAAAGAGAAGACAATATCCTTACCACCAGATGACTTCATTCCCCTTCTGAACGTCCAGATTGGCTGAGAACTTTAGTAGAGCAGAAGCTGGTGGAGGACTGATTTCTTTAGGGGTGACTGTGGAAATCCAATCAGGTAGTGTATGTTAAACAGCAGAGTATCTGACCCATAGTGACCAGTTGCCTGTTAGCTTTCTCCCTTGTAAAGATACTACTGTACACCTGATGTTATCAGAGAAGACATGGCCTAAAAGATTAACTTGTCAACTGATCTGCAAAAAGATACTTAAGGTCATGTTCAACTTCCTTAGCAATCAGGGAAATGCAAATCAAAACGACTTTGAGATACCACCTTACATCTGTCAGAATGGCTAAAATCAAAAACACCAATGATAACCTATGCTG
>JAQHUG010000073.1:6185071-6258802 GCA_028555095.1 Dicrostonyx torquatus
CCATCTTAAGGAAGCAGGGGGAGGGCGGTGGGGTAGTGGGGGAGCAGGATGGCCTGGAACAAGGGGAGTAAATGTAAATTTTTCTTTTAACAATAAAAAAGTAAAAAAAAAAAAATAAGACTTATCTATGGTAAACCCCAAAACTCATGCTGCATTTTAGATGTTTTCTTTTAGTTCTAACTAGGACTACTTTTGAAGGAATAGTTTTTTTACTGTTTTTATTGAGCTATATATTTTTCTCCATTCCCCTCCCTTCCTTCCTTCTGCCCCTTCTGCCCTTTCCCATGATCCCCATGCTCCCAATTTACTCAAGAGATCTTGTCTTAGATCCATGTATGTCTCTCTTAGGGTCCTCATTGTTGTCTAGGTTCTCTGGGATCTTTGCTTTATGTCTAAAAGTCACTTATGAGTGAGTACATATTATATTTGGGACCCAGAAAGACCCAGAAGAAATTGTTTTTATGTATTCCCTTTCAGCATTGTAGAACAGTCTGATGGTGATAGCAGTTTCTTTATTCTTTATAGCCTATCATGTTGCTAAATTTACCAGGACATATATACACACCTGTAGTAACTTAAGCTAAAATATAGAAGTCACAATTAAACTGAATTAAGATGAACTAAGATAACAACATATGAATACAAACCTAATTTGCATACTGCTCTACAGCACATGCAGGCAGGCAGAGAGGCAGACAACGGAGATAATGGAAAGATTATACCAAGGGTTGAATTTCTCATGGATCATTTGATATTCTACCTGTTCCATGAGCAAGTCATGTTGCATTACATCAAATCCTGGTTCCTCTTCATATCTGAGTATCCCATTGTTGCTTCCTTGCTTTTCGCCTCTTCATTACAGAGATGTAATTGCAGGATCAGCCCCCAAGTGATTGTTGCTTAACTGCCCATGTGAGCAGATTTCAGGCTGCCATTGTCACGAGGCACTCCAGTTAATAAGCAGATAATGGGATATGCAAACCATGCATACCAGATTCCAAAGGAAACAAATGCCTTCTTGCTTTACATAAAGACCAAGCAACTTTCTCGTGACTGTGGAAACATCCCAGCCTGGGTGATTTATGGAATACCTTGACCAGGCAGGAAAAAAATGCCCACTTTGTTTTTGGAAATAGATATAATGTAATAAACAATTTACATGATAATTCAGAAAGATCTTTAAGGGTCAGGAGAACCTTGCTGTAGTGGGAAGAGTAAATCATAAAACTAAACAAGTCCAATATTATGAAATGTTTTTCACTAAGCACATATGATGCAAAAACTGAACCCTGGAGATGCTCACATGAGGCCAAACTAATACTGAATTTGATGAGAGACAGAAACTACAGCAAGCAAGCCCTGGTATCAAAGGAATGAGAAAAAGAGGGTGTTCTCTGTGGGAGTGGACATGCCTTGTATGAAGGGGACTCTGAGCTTGAACCCATCACAAAGAAATATAGGATGGAGAAGAGGAGGCAGAGAGGTGGAGGAGGAAAGAAAGGAGGAAGAGGAGCTAGGAGGGATTAGAGATTCATTTCGAACATCCTGAGTTACTTGAGTTTCTGAGACTTTTCCTGGCCAATGCTCATTGGGCCTGGTATAAAGAAGCTACCTGCACACTCTTCTGAAGCACAGGAGAGAACATAGGACTAAAAAGAAAACAATACACACTGGATAGCTGTCAGATGATGTCAGGAGAGGGCCTGTCTCTGCCTCAGTTTCCTCACTCATAAGTGAAGAAGTGATGGTGGAAGCTTTTCCTGAGAGAACTGCACAGGTGAAAAGTTGGACTGGATCGGAGTTGTGTGGACAAAGCTGTGTCCTGAGTCATTTCCCTCTGCCCTCTGTTGTTTCCTCTCTACATTCCTCCGCTAGCACCTCTGCCCGAAGAGACACATCCGGGTTAATTTCAGCATCCCTGTTGGGTGCTGTCTGGCATTAGATCGAAGGAAGGCAAGTGGATTGGGACTGTGTTCCTCCAACTTCTTCTTCATGACATCATTCAAGCTAGCCATACCCTTTGGCCCTGAATGATGGCACTTCCTTGGCCACCAAGTGAACTGACTCTCTGAATGCTAATGCATTTTCTTTGCATGGATTCCTTTCTGCCTAGACAGCTAATGATGCCCTCCACTGTGTTACCAGCCTAGGCATCTAATGAACCCCCCTCCTACTATATTACCAGCCCAGAGGATAATTTTATTCCTTGTAATTCTGTTGTCTTCTCTTCATACTATCTTAAGAGCCTTTGTAGTGAGCATCACTAAAATGATCATAATACAAATATACCATCTGTTTCCTGTAAATCACCACAATAATGCACATGCTGAAAATATTTTATTAGCTAGGACATGTGACAGTTCCAATTTAGAATAATAAATAAGAACTCCAAAGCTGACAATTTCCATTTAAAATTTCTCATCTACAATTCCTTTGTTACAGTTCAATAACAGAGTAATAAAAATTATTGTTACATCTTTATTTTATGTTTATGTACACCTTTATTTTATGTGTCTGTGTATACACTTGTGTAGGTGTGCATGCATGTATATGTGTAGACATCAAAGGATAGCTTGTGTGTTGAAGGAGAGAGGGCCTGCTTTTTGTCCCATCTGCCCAGCTAGCTTAACCCCCGAAATAATCACACAGAAATTGTATTAATTTAAACACTGCCGGCCCATTAGTTCTAGCCTCTTATTGGCGAACTCTCACATCTTGATTCAACCCATTTTTAATAATCTGTATGTCACCACGAGGTTGTGGCTTACCAGGAAAGATTCAGCATGTCTGACTTTGGCAGCTCCATGGCGGCTCCCTCTGACTTTCTTCCTCCCAGAATTCAGTTCTGTCACCCTGCCTACTTAAGTTCTGCCCTATCACCAGGCACAAAGCAGTTTCTTTATTAACCAATGAAAGCAACACAAATACAGAAGGACCTCCTACACCACTTGTGAACATCATTTTCTTCTTCCACCATGTAGGATCAGGGATTTAACTTGGATTTCAGTCACCCTTACCAGTTAAAGCATCTCAACAGCATAAAAATTTGCTTTAATTAATAAATTCTTTCAAGCCAGTGAGAATTTAGATGTAGGAGAAGCATTAGCTGAGTCATTCTTACTTTTATCTGGATACTCCTACACTTTCTAAATGCTATCAGGTACTCTAAGAAATAAAGCTTGCCTGGAGATCAAAGGGCAGAATTAGCCACTAGTTAACCATAGAGGTCTGTACAGACAGACAGGAAGTGATATAGCTGGGTGGAGAGAAGAATATAAGACAGGAGGAGACAGGAGCTCACTTTCTTTTCAGTCTGGAGGTTTCATAGAGGTAAGAGCTTTAGTGGCTGGCTGCTCTGCTTCTCTGTTCTCTCAATGTTCATCCCCTAATGTCTGACTCTGGGTTTTAATTATTAAGATCAATCAGAACTTGTGCTACACTAATGCTTATTATGTTCATAGCTAACAAATATACATCCATTACCTGTTATGAAATATTCTTGTGAAATATTCCTAAACATGCCAGGAAGAGACATTCATGTACAGAATTTATGGATGAAGAACCCCAGTTTCGAACCTGTGTGGTTATGATCTCCACCAAAGAGAAAAGAGATCCTTGTGGCCACCTTTGGCAGTGACTTGGTCCTTCCCCCGTTCTGAACAGCTATGAGGAGACACTGTGACACAGTCCCCCTTCCCAGGCTCTCTACTGGCATAGCAGGATGCTTAAGTTCCTCTTTTTCCATCTTGCCTTGACCTCTTGGTTAAATCTCTTTAATTTCCCACAGGAAATTCTCCTAATTTGTCCAAAGGCTTTGAAGCCTCTAAAGATGGATATAAAAGTAATGAAACAAATTCATTTTAATTCTACCAGAAGTAATATATGCCATTATAGTAACATTTCAGTTAATTCAGAACTTGAATTTCACATAGAGGAAACCTAAAGATAGAAACATCACCATGGCATGGACTCAAAATAGAATGTTGAAACTGAGATGATGATGAGGTATGACCAATCTAGGGCCGGGACTCCTGAATTTGAGGTACCTTTTCTCTCTCTTCACTGTAGAGTCTGTCATTTCCCAAGTACAATTTTGAGTTATCAGCATCTTCCCCAATAGAGTTCTCTCTGTGGGGTTATAATTATTAGTAATATGACGACATTAGATAACATCCTAGGAATAAAATTCCCTTTCCAGCAGCCACTTCCAAATTACCACACTGAGGCTTATATTACTTATAAATGCTCTGACAATAGCTCAGGCTTATTCCTCACTAGCTCTTACAACCTAAATTAACCCATTTCTAATAATCTACAGTCTTCTATGTGACACATGACTCATGGCTTTATCAGTTCTCCCTCTATGGCTTCTGGTGACTCCAGATTCTGTCATGTTTTTCTCCCATCATTCTCAGTTTGGCTTTCCCACCTAATTTATCTTGTTCAGCTACTGATCAGTCAGCCTGTTTATTAAACCAATCATAGTAATATATATTGAATATAGTGATTAGAAGGGTTATTCCAAAGCTTACAAGCATACAATAGTGTTGGTAATAAAACAATCATGTAGAAATGCAATGGGGGGTTGTAGTTGACTGATAGAGCATTGCTACCACATTTGAGGCCCAGAATTTGATCCCCAGAACTTCCAAGAGGGAGGAAGTAAAGAAAGAAAAGGAGACCGAGATAAAGAAGAAAAGATTAATACAGAGGGGTACCCAGAAGTTCTAAAACTATTTCTAGACACAAACTTTAAGTGTTCCCAGCATTCAATACTCAGTCTGGATTAGACAAAAAGGCACCTGAGTTCCCCTCCCTTGTGAGGTGGTGGGAAGGCATATGTATCTCAGTGGTAGGGAACAGTGATGTGAACAATTAAGAAAAGAAGGAACCAGTCCTGGGATGTAGTTTGGTGGTAGAGTGCCTACCCCACATACATAAGGCCCTGGGTTCAATCCTCAGTGTAGAAGAGGAGGAGGAGGAAGGGGAGAATAGAAACAAAATGAACTCCTTCTTAAGGTCCTCTTCCCTATGCAGAAGATGCCCAAGCTTCCTGAAGGGCTATTACAGGACCTGGAAGTGCTAATGCTTCTAAACACCCAAGACAAGTTGGTCACATCCTGTGTGTCCACAGGCTCCATAGGTCATCTTCCTGACTCTTACAGCTTCTCAGTGTGCTGGTGTTTCTACTGAAGCGCATCTTGCCTTCTCACCTTCTGATGTAGCAGAGGCTGCATCCTCTTTGTTCATCTAATGCTCCTACTGAGCATCCAGAAGAGGAGAAAGCACTTAGGAACCTCTGTCTCTTGGAAGGGCAATCTGCTGGGACCTAGAGAAATATTTATTTTATTACTTTAACTTTTCACCCTCCCGCCCACTAATCACTTCTAACAGAATATAGAGCAAGGAAGGCCACCTTGAAACAAGAATTTCCCATTCTATCACACATGTTCTTACTAAAATCAATTTTCAGGAGAAAATATATTTGATTTCAGAAACATTGCTAAGATGCTTGCTTTTTATAAATGCAGTGGCCTGAATCCCCTCAGATGATGTTATCGACTTAAATAGCTGCTGTTGCCTGGAGGAGAGCTTGGTTGCATGAATAAAAATCCTTCAAATGAGCCCTTGATTGTGGAAGATCGGTGGTTATGGGGGTCTAGTTAGCAGAGGGCACCAGGCTGCCCTCTCTGCAGTCAACAAAGCAACAAAAGGGAGACAGCAAAGCCAAATTGCAGCAATTATCCTTCATTTTAATCCGGAGGTAATGTAACTCCATTCACTTTCATCAGCCTTTTGGCACATACAGTGAGCTGAGTGATTTACATGTAAGAAGCCCCAGCTCTTGATCCCTGGCGGGGCAGGGGGTGTTGGGTACCTTCATGCATGTGATTAAGCAGTTAAGGTGGATGGATGAGGGCTATGAACTCATCCAGAAGTGTGGTCCCCAAAGCAACACAAGATCCCCTAGAAGCTAGCCAGACATGCAGAATCCCTAGCTCACACCTGATCAAATTGAATCAAAGTCCACATAGTGAGCAGCTCCTCGAATGATTCCTATACGCCAGGAAGTCTAAGGACCACGGGCGATGGAAAAGCATGCACACTGGGAAAGAAGAGCAAATGCCAGCAGGGCAGTCAAATGGGAGAACACCCGAAAGAGTTCATACCGGCAGGAGAGTGGCATTGCTCAGGAGAGAATAGGTGGGTACAGAGTGACACCCATCAGGACAGCACAAGTGAGAACAGAGTCAAACGCATCTGTGTACAGTATAAACTGTCGGTCTGACAGTCCTTTAGCCCTACGAAACACAGCAAGACAGGAAAATCAGGGGAAACTAGAAACAAGAAGATGCTTTGCAACAGTCTTTGTTGCTACTCATCCTCTGCAGAGATACATGGGCGGGCGCCGCTGCCCTGCATCGTCTAGGAACAAGGGACAGAATGCTTCAGAGGAAGGCCTTGTGCCTTTGGTGGGGAAAAAACTTCTCACCCTTGAAGCAGTTAGGACTTCAGGTACAGTGAGTTGACTACCACACTCCCGCACACGCAGCACTCCCGCACACGCAGCTGCTACCCCACTACCGCATGGCCCCACACGCAGGGTTAGATCATAACCTCGTCAACCACGCCACAGCGCTGCCTGTTGTGAGCTTGCTGACCCCTAAAATGCTCAGGCTTCTATCAGAGATCTGGAAAATTCCCAAAATCGTGTCCTCTTTTCTACTGCCCTGCTCTATGAATGCTTTCTTAGAAGCAGACTCAGACATAAGACACACATAACCGCCTTTTCGACATCATTTCTCTGAGGGGGGTCTAGGAATGGGATCAGGTAAAGGCGGCAATGGCCTTGAGAGGTAAATGTACACGGGTGCCTGCCAAAGTCAGCAAGGAAGATGAGGAATACTTCAGTGAAATCTGTTTAAAACCAAAATTAGTAAAAACATGTCCACACTTTATAAAACTTTACGATTTTAGATAAAGACAAGATCCAACAGTACCTTGCCGAGGGTAACAATGTACAGTTATGTACAATTGGCTAGTCTGTTATGTTAACGTTATTGTTTTGATTTTTAACAGAATAGCTAAGTATTGGGAAATTAATGAACTAGTGCACCGAAGCTTGTGTTATTTCATGCTAAAATATCTATCCCATTTATTATAACTTCCCTGGTTTTAATAGAAGGAAACACATGGACAGTATTTTCCACTGAAAACAAGATAAGCCAAGAAGTTGACACTGAACATCTGTGGCCAGCTCTGAGCGGATGCGGCGTTGCCCTGGGGAGGAAGGGCTGTCTAGATGCTTCATTCCGATCTGCACCTGATTATCCAACCTGTTTGAGATGGGAAGAACCTCTCCGCTTTTGGAACATCCTGGAGGCTAAATCTCATTACTGTTTGCTACATTTAAATAGCCTTGTCAGCTTCAGAACTCCAGAGGTGCACAGCCCTTTTCGTGAAACATGAAATCTTTGCCCAACCACTGTACAATGGCTTGCAAGGTTCTCTTCATTACCTGAGTAGGGATTAAAATATATTGCTGAATCTGAGACCTCAGCAGCATTCTAGAAACTTCCTTTGAGGATCACTTAAGCCACTAAGTTAAAGTAGCACGTTAACTTAGAGTAGGCTAACAACTTTGAGCAGCTCAGTTTGTCATCCGCAGTAAGGTGGATTTTGTACCTACAACCTCAGCATCCGCCAAAGGCTTCCTCCCTCACAAAAATCCAGGCATCGATCAAGAATTCGGGAGAATAGCTTCTTAAGCTATTTGCAATGGAGATGGTCAATTGGTAAGGCACTTGCCATATAAGCATGAGGATCTGAGTTCTTTCCCCCAGAATCAACATTTAAAACCAAACAAACAAGGCACAGCAATGCTCACCTGTGATCCCAGTACTGGAGAGATGGAGACAGAGGACCCCCGTGGTTTGCTGGCCAGCCAACCCAGCTGAGTCTATCCTGATCTACATGAGATACCTTGTCTCAATAATAATAATAATAATAATAATAATAATAATAATAGGTGGAGAGTGCTTGAGAGGACATCTAACGTCAGCCTCTGGCTTCTATACTCATTCTCATACATGCACGCACACACACACACCACAATATGAATAATTAATTATACATGTAATTACTAAACCTATAAACTTCCCATTCACTCTAAGGTAAGAGAGGAGTGAGAACAACATCAGTTGTAAGACATCTATCATCTGCCTTATGAATTCCACCCAGGCATTTTGTGATGACACGATTGTTTGCACATTGGAACGGCAGAACCGCAGTGGGTCTCACTTAGAGATCATCCATGTTATCTGAAAAGCTGGTGGAACTCAGATCACATTGGGGGCTCAGTCCCAGCATTTCTGACTCCGTCGATCACAGGTACGCCCTGAGACTTTGCGTTTCAAACAGATTCCAAGGTGGAGAACCTACTGTACGACTAGAAATTGCTTGCAAGATTTAGACAAGAAGGAATGATGAGTATGGCCATGCCTCTGCCATACCTAAATGGCCACTTTTTTAAAAAAGATTTATTTATTATGTATACAACATTCTGCCCCCATGTATGCCCACACGCCAGATCTCATTACAGGTGGTTGTGAGCCACCATGTGGTTGCTGGGAATTGAACTCAGGACCTCTGGAAGAGCAGTCAGTGCTCTTAACCACTGAGCCATCTTTCCAGCCCCCTAAATGGCCACTTTTAACTGAACAAACCAAAAATACACACATATGCAAATATGAAGGCACACATACATACACATTGATGCATACATGCGCAAGTGCACATGCACACACATGCAGGGCTGATTGTTTGCAACAGTATCTCTCCACCCTCCACTTGCACTCAGATCTTTGGGGATCTTGTTAAAATGCCGTGCTGAAGCAGCAGGTGTGGAGACGAGCCCCTATCATTCTCACAGGAAGCTGATGCCCACAGACCATTTCCCAAACAGCAAAAAACCCAATAAATCCCTTTGGCACCTCCCTTCCTTAAGTTGCGTATAGCCAACTCACAGCAGGCAGGGGGAGACATACAGTCCACATCCACAGATAGGTTTCTTGTCCTTAAAACAGGATTAGCCACAAAATAAAGTTCTACTTAAGTGCCTGTAGTACATTTCCTTTCCATAAGGAAGACACAAGGAGACATAGAGGACATGGGCCAGCACGGGATGTTCACAGCTGATAATACTGTAGCACATCTCAAAATGTCCAGAAGAGAGAAGTCTTACTGCTTTCCCACAAAGAAGTGATAAATGTCTCAAGTAAAACATGTACTGGCTCCCCTGATTCGACCATGGCAAGAGAGACCTGTGAAGCGCTTCACATTGTTTTCCGAAACTGTTCACCATTATGGTGTGCCAATCAATTATGCGTGTGTGCTGTAGGCCCTCGAGTGTGCAGGTGTGCCACAGGAAGTCAGAGGAGGTCAGCAAGTGTCTTCTTCTGTCTCTGCCTGGCTGCCTCGAAACAGGGTCTCTTGAACCGGAAGCTCTCCATTTTGTCTGCCTAGCAAGCTCCAGAGATCCAACTGTCTCTACCTCCCTCCCCCAGATGCTGCAGTTTCAAGCATATACAGCCACGCCCAGCAATTTTAAGTGGGTGCTGGGGATTTGAACTCAGCTCCTAGGGCTTACATATCAACTGCCCAGATGCCCTGAGCCATCTCCCGCTGCTTAGTAATTTTAAAAGACAAAACATTAAAATAAAAAATAAAACATAACTTTAATATCTCAAAACTTTTACCTTAATTCCATAGATAAGAAAATACAAAATTGTGACAGCTGTTTCTTTTCCAAAACGTTTTTTAAAACCTCTTGTTTTATTCATACGATATAGTTTGATCATATTCTTTCCCCCTTCCCGAACTCCTCCCAGATCTCCCCCACCTCCCTAACCACCCGATTTCATGTTCTTTCTCTCTCAAAAAATAAATAAAACATAAATACCCAAAAGAAAAAACATAGCAAAACAAACCAAAACGGCGCGCGTGCACGTGCACGCGCGCGCACACACACACACACACACACACACACACTCACACAGAATCCATTTGGTATTGGCCAACAATTCCTGAGCATGGGACCTGACCTTGGAGTTGATACACTCAGTGTCAATCCATTGGAGAAAACTAATTTTTCCCTTCTCTCAAGGATCAATTACAAACAGCTTCTCGGTTAGGAGTGGGACTCTATGTCCATTTTCCTTTTCCGTGTGGAAGTTTTGTCCGGTTTGAACCTGGGCAGGTCTTGTGGGTGCTGTCACAGTCTGTGTGAGTCCCTGTGTGGATCAGTCCTATTGTGTCTTGAAGATGCTGCTTCCTTGGATTTATTCACTGCCTTTGACTTGTTAGATCTTTCCATTTCCTTTTCCATATCGATCCCTGAGTCTGGATGACAAGGGCTGGATGAGGACATCCCACTTAGGGCTGAGCGCTCCAAAGTCCCTCACTCTCTGCACGTTGTTCAGTTGTGGGTGTCTCTGCTAGGTCCCGTTGACTGCAAGAAGTTTCTCTGATTGGATTACAGCTGCAGTTTCTTAGCGGGACCTTGTTGTGGAATCTTTGTACACCGGGTGAAGATGTATTTGCTGTGGTTGGTGAATTACAGACCTGAACGGCCACTATCCAGGCAAGAGGTGTCGGCGGGACTTCCAGGCAGAGAGAAAGGAAGAAGGTAGAATCCAGACACACAGGAGATGCCAATGAGACATGGAGGGAGTCAGACACACAGAAGAAAGAAAAGTAAACAGTCACATGATAAGGCATAGATTAATAAAAGCAGGTTAATTTAAGCTATAAAAGCTAGTGGGACAGGCCTAAGCTAAGGCAGAGCTTTCATAACTGTTAATGAGTTTCCGTGTCGTTATTTGTGAGCTGACGGCCCAAAGGAAAGTTGCAACTGCAAGACCTCTTCTCCTGAACCTCTCTTTTCTTTGTCTTAGATTTTCCTGGTTCTCTGTAACCCCCCAGCCGTCCTGCCTGAAGCATGCTGACTTCCTCCACCCTCTTGCTCTCCGGCCTCATTCCAGGACAGAGTGTTCTGCTTCGCTCCCGGGTGACTGGCAGAGAGCAACCTACTCAGGTGCCGAGCATGAGGACCTCTGGTGTGTGCTGAGAAGCTTGGGAATGGCCTCCGCTTGTCAGGTTCCCAATCAGACACAGGTTATGAGACTTAATCCGTAACTGTGTTTTAGGCAGACAGCTTCCTGAAGCCGATTCTTGGTGACTGGGGATGTAAACTTCTTCCATCAGACGCCATTAATAATTGCAGATGGGGAACCAATTACGCAGATCTTGGTAAAACGCTAGTGCCAGGAGACACGAAAAATATATACGTATTAGCCCAGGTTTTCTAGATAAATTGAAGTTCAGACGTGAGACTTTTGTGGACAAAGAAAGCATTACTTATCCAGCATCCTAGCGGGCTTAACGAATGTAGACAGAGCACCTGGAATCTGAGACGTGGAGAACAGAAATTTCCCTCTGAGACAAAGGCTGAACAGGGCTGTGGCGTACACTTCTCACCAGCACCCAATCAGTATTCATTGACGACACCCAGAGGCCCCACTGCATCCTTATTTTCTCCAAGATGAAGCCACATTTTCAGTGCTTATCATCTGAGACGTCTCTAGCACATGCCCACATTCCTGTATCATTCCTTGAATCCCACAGCGAAACGGCAGGGAGTTGCAGTGGAATAAACCGTGTTACTCCACCACACCAGGTTGTATGACAGAAGACATGTCTCTGAACTATCTGATGCTGACTCTCACTAAAGGCCTTGCCGAGTTAATTGATATTAATGCTGGATGTTTGAAAAATCAATCAGATAACCCATACCTCCATGTATCCTGTGCTCCTCTAGAGATTAAACCAGAGCATCAGGAAGCAACATTGATGCGTAGAAAACTGCTTGGTCTCTCAGAGGACTACACATGCCCACCCTATCCTCAGCAGTCCCTGGAATATGACCGAATGAGAATTACTAAGCCAGTATCAGTTTTGCTGTAAACCCTTTGTCTTACATATCACACTCTACCTGGCTTCTGTGAGCCATAGAAAGCAACAGCTGGGAGTTTTCAAAGAGATGCCAACAGTGTCTTTAGTATTTAAAGAAATCAGTATGTTTTCTCTTTGCGCTCCAAGAGACCCATTCTCCTTAATTTTCACAACTAGAAAAGGCAAGGACAAATTTTGACCTTCATTTTACTAATATATTAGCCCTTAGGTACCCGTACTGTAGTTTAAATAGTTTAACACATTCTTCTCCCAACCTGTCCCTTTCTTTCTTTCTTTCTTTCTTGGTAGTGCTTTTTAGATAGAGAGGGAGGGAGAGAGAGAGGGTGGGGAATCAAAAAAGAAAGAAAGAAGGGGAAGGCGAGAGAAAGCAGCAGAGTACATTTGTTAAAATGATATATTAAGAACTCTCCAAGTAATATCTCCTTTCTTCTTTCTTGATGGTGGAAAAAAAGATTTGTTGGTTCTTACGAGCACTGACTTCTTCTTAAGAAAGAGAAAAGTTTAACCCAAGCTTCACGTCTGATTTGAGCCAAATAGCAACAGCAAGCTCCAATGGTCACCATACAAAATCATGGTGGCTGGGAAAGTAGCCCTACCCAGACCCACAGACTCCTTCCTCCTAAACAGAAGCAAACCTGAAGCTCCCCACTGTGCACACTTGATGCTGACATCACTGAACTCTGTTGGCCTTTAACTCCTTCCTGAGCTCAAGCTCCAGCAGCCATCAGGAGTGACACAGAGAGAGCAGCGCTGGCAAGTGAGGCTACCTCCCCAAGGATCACTGTTCACTGAATTAAGACCTAGAAAGCTTCATGGTGAGCTTCTGTTCCCACACACATACCCCCACTACCCCACCCCCACTATCCCACCACTCCCACCTGACTCTACCACCCCCACCACCAACACCCCACCACCCCCACCACCATCCCACCCACACCAAGCTGTAGTCCCTCTGGGACAATCTTCCTCTGTGATCAACTTTAAGGGAAAGCAATAGTATCCTTTTGGAAGATAATGAAATATAGATTTAGTAACGTATTTGAGTAAATGAAACATTAGTAGGCTCCTGAGAGACGTAAACAGAAAAAAAAAGTATGGTTTCTTGTTTCTTTCTTTTTTATTTCTTTTTCTCAGAACCATGGTTGAGATGGATAAGAGAATCCCCATTGAATCTGAAATATTCCTTTTTTGCATGTAGGATTTCATAGAAACATTCCCACAGTTTTTAGGACTGTATCAAGACATGGACTACCCAATAAAATAAATTTAAAGAAAAATAAGAAAAGCCCCAGTCCCTGGTAGATTTCATGGCTGCCCTTATGCAAAGGTGGTCACAGCTGTGGGATGCAAAAGCCAAAGGGAGAGTTAAAGCAGGAAGCTGGCTAGTCCCACAGGTCTGCCTCTGCCTGTGGCAGCCAATGTGAAGTTAGTTGTGGTATTCTGGCATGATTCTGTATTTAAAAACAAAAACGTCATGTTTTAGCAGAAGCCCTTCCATAGTAAACATATAAGCAAGAGGGGCAGCAACTGGGCTGAAGTCAACAAAGGATGCCGGCATGAGCCGCTGAGTTAGCATCCGCCGGTGCAGGATGGGACACCGTCTTTAGTAAGGCTGGCAGGACCACCTGGAAGCAAGATAGCAAGCAGAGTGAGTGGGGAAGATGGATCAGTTGGGACAGTGTTTGCCCTGCAAGCTTGTGAACCTGAACATGGATTCCACGGCACTCACTTCAAAAAGCCAGGGAAGACAGTGTGTGCCTGAACTTCCTTCACCGGGAGGATGGAGAGAGGGGATCCCTGGAGCCCGCTGCCCTGATAGCCTCGCCGACTTGACAAGAGGTTTTGCCTCGAAATCCCAGATGGCACCTGAGGAACAACACCCAAGGTTGTCCTGTGACCTCTGCACATATATGTGCATATGAACACACACACACACACACACACACACACACATGCTCCACATACACACACACGCTCCATATACACACATGCACAAAAATGACAGAGATAGAGTAAGAGCAAACAGAAGGCAAGAGACCGTCAGACGCAAACGCCCCTTTCTCCTTCCCGTTATTCTGCAGGGCCACCTGATTCCTACAAATCTATCCCTGGGGAAGAACCATTCGTTTGTCATTAATCTTGGCTTATATTTTATACCCAGGTGTGGTGGTAACCCTAGGCTTATTTTGCCCGGAGATACCTGTCAATGCACTGTCCTTGATTTAACGTCAGGGTTTAAGTGCAATTTGTATATCGGAAAACCCATTCACTTTCCTGGGCAGTACACGCACACTCCACTCCAGTTTGAGAGTACATTCACCATCTCAAAGGATTTTTTAATGGTATTTACGAACTCTGCTCCCACCCAGGCAAGCCCTAATGTTCCTTCCGGAAGTATATATTTATCAGAAATCTGGCCATTTCCTACAAATGGAATCAAGCTGGGAAAACAGTAAGCTACCAAACCTACAATGACTTAGTGATTAAAGCCTGAACTGAAGAAGATCAGAGGTCTATATTTGGCTTACAACCATCTGTAACTCCATCTCTAGGGGGATCAGAGACCTCTGGCTTAGAAAGCTCCTTCACACTCATGTGTGTACACACACATACATGCACACACACACACACATCCGTACAATTAAAAAAACTAATAAAAATAAACCTTAAAATTTACATTAAGTGATTTTCCTAGTTTCCTCACAGCTTGTTCTTCTTTTTAAAATCTGGGTTTGCTATTGTTGTTGTTTTGCTACTTTTCCTAGTGAATTGCATCTTTGAAAAAGAATAATTTATAATTTGACCTCTCCATACAGAAACCATTAAAGCCAGGATACACCAGTCTACATGAAAGGGAAATGTGTCCAGGAGGAGGTTTAAGTCCCACCTGGGGGACAGAACAGTTCAAAGCCAGTCTGAATAATTTAGTGAGAGTCTGCCTCAAAATAGACTCTATGTTTATAAAAGAATGCCTTGGGGTACAGTTCAATGGTAGAGCACTCTCCTACCTTTTGGGAGCTCTAGATTTGGTCCCCAGTACCCCCAGAAAAAGAATGAAAAGAAAGAAAAGCTATATTATTTCCTGAATTGCAAACTAAAATGACCTGAATCAGAATCCATGAACAGAATCAAAAACAACAGAGGAAAATATATGCAACCCATAATAAGACTTTAGGAGGTATTAGAAGTTTTAGAAAAATGAAAATACATAAAAGTGTATTAAGTTCATAATTTATGAAACAGGACCACCAGTGGGAGACTCTAAAACACGGGCTCCATCTCCCCCTTCCTCTCTGGGTGCTTGTGCTAACAGTGCCGCTGCAGGAAACTCCATACGCTCTGGGAGACCAGCTTCTTTCCCCCAATGAAAGCCGAGGTTGGAAGGATGATGCTGCACTGAGCTGCATAGGGAGGAGGGGAAACTTCAGCTCTGTGCTCGGGGATCTTTTAGTAGCTATTGCCCATAAAGATCCCAACAGAAACGCAAGTGATGTCATGTGTGAGTAACACCTCTAGTTAGGAAACGGAGGTTGTAGGCTGGTGTTAGGAGCCTTATTGATGAAGGTCAAGACAGGGACTGGTCACCAGCTGTGATTTCCCGGAGAAGCATGGCTCATCGTTGGAACACACAGTCCCTGCCATCTAATCTCCTTTGGGTGCAAGATTACACACCCACACCGTAATCCCCTGGTGGTGTTTCTTATGATCCACACAGCACATCACACCCCCAGAACAACTCCATGAAGCTTGTGCAATGATCTCCACTTAACACACGAGCTAAATTATGCACTGGCATCATTTTTAGTATTTTTTTTGTTCAAAATCTCAGAGTTGTTTAGTGACAGAATAGAGTGTCAAAGTCACATCTACCTGTCTTCATAGCCTGGGCACATTCTCGCAAGTTGAGAGGTGACATTTGGTGACATAAAAGAGCTTCAGAAAGCTTCATAGCCTCCCGTATATTTGATGCATTCCTTTAGAAAAAGGAAGACAATCAAGTAGTTAACCAATTTGCAATGCATAAGGGAACCAAGATGTTAAAAATTCTCACTCTGGAGGAATCTTCCCCATGAACTCAAATGATTTGTTCCCATGTATAGGATAAAGCAAGATACTTAATTTAAACAGAAAAGTACACAGATCTTGAGTTATCATGCATTGCACAGCTAAGCTAGACTTAAAGAGCTGGAAGAAAGCAGACAATGACTTTGGATGGCGAAGCAAAAGAAGAAAGAATTTGAGGGTTCTCTTGTAGCCAGTGAACTCGCCTTGGGGACGTCAGGCAACCACCTGAAAGTCATTGAGTTTGGCCGGCTCTCAGAGTCAACTTCATTCATCTCTCCCAGATCCAAGAGAGAAGTAACTGGTTTAAAAAGAACAGCTATGAGCCTCGTGTAAATTAAAAAAAAAAAAAAGTTATCTTTCTCCTTTCTCATCTCAAAAGGTTGACTGGTTAAAATGACTGCATATGCTTTTCCACATATTTAATAGCCTAATAGGTGAGTTTTTCCCAGGAAGAAGAAAAAGTTCTTTGACTGGTTTTGTTCTTGTGACTCATTTTTCATGTACAAACCACAAAGGGATTTGAGAACAAGATCACAGCTGATTTTAAAAAAAGAATGAACAAATCCTATTGCAGCTTGGTGTAAACAAATTTTTGTTTGTTTGTTTGTTTGTTTTTTCAGAACAAAATGAATAAGATTTCTCAAAAAGAAAGTAACGAAATTCTCCCTAAGACGCAAAGATTTAACGTTACATTTTTGAAAGGGACAGAAAACAGAAGAGCCAAGGGATGGAGCCAAAGCGAATTGTCTCTGCCTGAAAATTCTCTTGAATTCCAGAGGCTCCAACTTTGAGCCCTTAGCCCCCTATGCTTATCATCTCTCACAGCCAACCTGCAGCTGTCACAGACATTTAAGAATAAACACTGATTTATAATGATATATTGTTTGTCACAGAACAGAAGGGAGAGTCAGAACTCTGGAGAACAGCTGGAGAAAGTCAAGGATCTGACATGCTCCCTTTCCTATGTCGGTCATAGTTATACACCAGTCCAGCCATAGCTGCTTCTTTCTCGAGGGTGTGTTTTCTATCACCTTGCCTGTCTGTGCAGTCATCTGGCATTAGTCGTCCTCACCCTTGGATGTTTTGCCCATTGTGAAACAAATGTCTGAGAATTCATGAGAAGAAACTCCATGCCACACTAGGGCAGAGCATCGTCTATAGTCTCAGACTGAAATTAACCATAACCAGACGACATGCATGCCGCAAGTCAAATTACTCATATTACAGAGGAAACACAACAGCAATTCCGTGGCTGGAAAAGATTGCCTGGATTGTGCCTGTGGCAAAACCATTAACAAGCATAGAAACAAAACACACAAAAAAATACAAATATGTTTTATGTCTCTTGGGTGGTTCAGCCTTCGGTGGGTCACATCCGAATGGTTAGTCTCCAGGAAACTCTGAAATGGATCTTCCTTGACGGTCTCTCTGAGGCTGGGCACATGGAGCTCCATTGTAGAGAGTTTGCTTAGCATGGGCAAGGCCCTAGGTTCAAGTCCTATCACCTCAGAAGACCAAAACAAAGGAATAAACTAAACAAGCTCCCTCCAGAGTCAAGAGATGAAACATACAGACAGGTTTAAACTGGAACATAAACATCCTCCATCTCGTCGGAGGCAAAGTACCAAATAACTCCCTGACAATGTATTATTGATTCATTTATTATGATGCACTGTGACATTACTTTGCACAATCAAATTATTTAGTCTTGATGTAACAGACACTTCTGTTTAGGAATTTAGGTTCACGCTATCAAAATTCTCATACCATGAGTTTATAAATTCCAAAATTTTATATTTTCAGAACTGTTTCTTTCTGGTTGCTATGACCTTACAGATTTGCTTTTCTTGGATGGTCAATGCAGATGCTGCAACATTACACTCAGTGATGTATTTATGTACTTTGTCTTTACAAAGCCAGGGGTAGTAGCGGAGACCTCTAATGCCTGCATGCAGGAGACTGAAGCAGGAAAGCTGAGTTTGAGGATAGCCCAGCCTACATGGCTAGACCCTGTCTCCAAAGAACCAGACCATCTTCAGAGACCATGATCAATGCAAATACAGGCATATGTTACAATTCTGGGAATTTAGGCTGTCATTCTAAACCTCTCTTGATACTCCATCAAGTGACGAAGAAAGTAAAAATAGAATCTCAGGATATACACAAGGCTAAAACCAAACCTAAACTAGTCCAAGCCTACCAAGGCCTGAAACCCATGACACCTGGTCAGTATCCTAAAAGTCCAACAGAACATTCAACCCTTTATGATTACGAACCTCTGAGTAATTTATAAGTAATATGTGACAGTAAGTAAATCCAAAAATAATATCTGAGAGTAAATAAATCACCATTATAATTAAGCAGCGAAAAAACAGAAACAAATAATCAAACTCAGATAACAGAATACCTTCATAATGAGCCCAATATTAAAATAATCAGCCACAGATATTGAGGAATCTGTAATTAATATGATTAAGGTAACAAGAAACCAATGTAGAATTTTACCTAATAAGCAGCATCTGTAAATATATATGTATATATGTACATTTGTGTGTATATATATATGTAACGGAAATTTCAGACCTGAGAAAATATCTAATGGAATTAAATTCATTTCAAGATGAATTTTACAACAGAATGTTGATTTAAAAGACAGGTCCATGGTGGAGGGACTCAAGGGGGCCTCGTCCCTTAGTCCCCAACCCCCTGCAGAACTGAACTGTTCGTTACTGATGGATTCAAGGAACAAAGTGAGCCTGGCCTTTAGCTGTGTACCCACTGAAAGCACCAGTGCGCTTCAGCATACACTCTCGATCCAAAGGTCACACAAGATTTAAGGTCTGGTTAGAACACTGAGTCACAAAACAAAGCTGAAAGTCATGAACCTGGGAAAGGAAAAACTAGGGAAAAGGGAGAATCTGGCTAGGAGTGGGAAAGAAGTAAGAGATGAGAGAAACAGTTGTCAGAATACATTATATAAATGTATGAAATGCTCAAATAAAATTAATCAAAAATAAATAAATCAGATTGAATTTTGAAGTATGTGGAACATAGGGACTCCCAATGTACATACAATCAGGGAGGCAGGAAGACAGAAGATGATGGTGAAGTATTTGAATACAAAATAACTAAGAAATTTCCAACACATAAATAAAATATCAAGCTTCAAGTTTTTAAAAGCAATGCCAAAAATCTGACCAGAATTAATTCAGATACAAAAGTAGACCCATGAAACTCTGTTGCAAACCACTTCAAACCAGAAATAAAGAGAATAAATAACCAGAATTTTAAAATTGTGGGATGATGTGTTTTAATCATCTACCAAATTAAATAATAAAGCTTTAGAATTATTAATACCTTAAAGAACAAGAACAATAGAATGATCTTTTTGAATATTTAATAATTCTACTTTATTTCTACATAACCTCTACGGCGATCAGGTCCAAAGGATACTGTAGTTTGCACTCCGAAAGGCAGTCCATAGACCCAGAGTGGAGCTCAAGCTGGACTATAGGAGGGTTTCTGGGGGTTAGACAAAAAGCCAGCATTCCTTAGGAACTCAGGAAAGCAGGTTTCCATCTTCCAAAAGGTGTCATTTCCCCTACCTCTGGACAGAAAGATATGTGACCACCTGGGCTGCTATTAGCATATCAAAGGCAATGCTGGCCTCCAGCTCCCTCAGTATCACAAGTCCCTGTTACACTTGTCCAAGTCCTTCCCACCTCCTCCTCTACCCTGAACTCCTTCCCTTCCCTCAAAGACCCCTCCTTCTTAGAACTCAGTGATTTTTGCTGTTCTTGTTCTTGCTAGGCTCACTATTCTCTCTGCCTCTGTCTGTCTGTCTATCTGTCTGTCTCTCTTTATGCGTGTCTCTCTCTTACTCCCACTTCCCACTTACTCTCTCTTATTTTCTCTCTCTCTCTCTCTCTCTCTCTCTCTCTCTCTCCCTTTCTCTCCTTATGCTCTATTCTCTATCTCTTGCCATCTTGCTATCTCCCACTCTCCTGATTCACTAGTCTTGGCTACACTCAGTCTATGGACCATGTTCATCCTGTTTCTTTTTCTCTTTGCTCTCTCTCTGAGCTTACCATAAAAACCTTAACTATACCATGAAGTTCTCCTGATGTCAGCAGGTTCTTTACTGCAACCCCTCACATACAATGCTCTTCAAAAAGTTTTTTTCCTTTACTCTTTTCTGAGCACTGGCCCCCATTCCGGAATCATCTGAAATGTTGGTTATTAAGTATCTATTCAAATATGCTTTGGTGGGTGTGAGTGCAAATGCGTTCTTATCAGCCAATGCAATAAAACATGACTCAAACGTTACAATTGTTGGATTACAATTTGCTTTCTTTATTTAAGGGTTGTTAACTCTGTGTTTAGAGAGGGTGGTGGGGAAGGAGGGAGGAAGAAAGGAAGCCTGAAGCATAAACACCATTAACCAGATAATACATTTTTTGTGAAAATTGAAGATTGTGAGATTTGTGAAAATTGACCACAATATTGATACAAAATAACCAAAGCCTAAATAAATAAGATAAATTTCACAGAGCTCACAAAACATAAGAACCTGATATTAATACTTGGTATAAAATATAGTGATTAAAACATAATGTGCACAAACAGATAAACAAGAAACTGTGGATAGTGCTGAAAATAGTGTGATTTGGGCTGGGTAGATGACTCAGTGGCTAAGATTACATAGTGTTTTTGTAGCGGGCCCAAGTCAAGATCCCATCACCCACATTAGACTACTCAAAACTCCTATAACTCCAGCTTCAAGAAACCTGATGTCCTCCTCTGGCTATTTTTTTTTTTAAAATATATGATGTAAGAATTTCTCTGCATGTCTTCATTTCTATCCCATTGACTGATGTGTTTGTCTTAATGACAGTACCATGCTGTGTTTATAAGGAATGTCCACAGAGATCAGAATAGCGAGGAGCTGTTGAGAAGGTGGGGGATTTCAAAGGGAAGAACAGAGAATGTAGTGATGCAAAGAGAGAAAGAGCATCATAGAACAGAAAGGGTTAAATAGGGGAGGGGTGGAAGGCCAGGGTAGATGGAAGGAAGATGGAGAAGGATAAGTAGCACTAAATACCTTCTTAAAAAGTCATATCAAAAACTACTGCTGCTGAGATTCCTAAGCTACACACACACACACACATGCACACACACACTCACACACACACGCACGCACGCACGCACACACACATGTATTAAACGATCTTGAATGGACTTATCTCGTTCCCATGATTTCCTTTTCAATATATTTGTCATTGATACATAGGAAAGCTATTGATACCTGCATTATTCTTGCATCCTGCCATTTTGCTGAAGAGAGCAGATTATCAGCTATAAGAGGTCTTTTATTCTTTTTTTTTTCTTTAAGGCTTCTTATATACAGAAAAAAGAATACTTTGACTCTTTTGTTTTCCTATTGGCACCCTTTTTATTTCCTTCTCTAGTTATACACAATGGTTCAACCCCATCAGAGAAACCTTCCTATCTCTCAATTAACACAGAGACCCACAGCTGCTCAGAGTCCTGAGACTAAGTGACTACGAAGCGCTCCATCCTAAACAGGACATCTATATCATACCCTTTAAGTCCCCAGGGGTCATGGCAGAACAGTGGTGGGAAGACTGTAACAGCCAGAGGCAGTGGATGGGTCCAGGCACAGCAGGGCAGCCCACAGCACATTTTGACAACATGCATGAGATCTCTGTAAGCTCAAGCCGGAGGAGATCCCAGCAGGATCTGCACAGAAATCGCACCCCTGGTTGTGAGGAGTTGTTTGTAATTGACAGCTGCCAGGAAAGGGAAAGTCAATTTTCCTTAAGGGTATAGCCCCTGGTAGGCCTACTCCAGTACAGAGCTATGCTGTAACTTCAAAGATGTCACACCAATACCACCCAAATTATTCCATAAAACAGAAAGAGGGGGAGAAAGGTTTCCACATTCTTCTTATAAAGTCAGCATTGCCCTGTCACCAAAGTCACGTCAAGATACACATACAAAAGAAAATTACAGACAAGCCTCTCTCTGATAATAAATTCTCAATACTCACAAATCAAATTCAAGATCATATTAAAAAATTTCATTTATCATGTTCAATTTGGCTTCATTCCAATGATAGAAGGATGATTCGACATACATAAATCAATAAATGTAATTCATAACATAAATGGACTCAAAGCCAGAAATCACATGGTCATCTCAACAGCTGCAGAAAAAAGCCTTTGACAAAATGCAACATCCCTTCATAATCAAAGTCCCAGGGAGGCTGGGGATGCAGGGAGACTGTCTCAACATAGCGAAAGCTGTGTGTGATAAACCTACGGTCAGTATCACAAGGCAAGGGTGTCTGTCCACTCTCTCCACTTCTACTCGAGTCTTAACTTGAGCAATGAAACAAGAGCAGCAACTAAAAGGTATGTAAATAAGTGGGAAAGCTACAGTATGCCCTTTTGTAGACTGCGTGATTCTGTCCAGAAGTGACCTCAAAGACTCGCGGAAACTCCTCCAGCAGATAAGCACTTTTGGCAAAGTGGCAGAGACAAAATTCACACAGGAATCAGTGGCTTTCCCACATGCCAATGACAAATACACTGGAAAGAAATCAGAGCAGGAATCCCACTCACAGGTCTCAAAATGCCATGACAAAATACCTGGGAATATGTCTAACCAGGCAAACAGGAGCCATCTACAACAAAAACCGGGGCACCAAAGAAAGAACTGGAGGCATTAAAAGATGGAAACATATCCCATGCTTATGTATTACAAAGATCAATCTTATGGAAGTGGCCATCCTACCAAAAGCAATCTGCTGACTCAATACGATTCCAACCAAAATCCCCTAGTCATTCTTCACAGACAAGGTACAAAAGACCAAGAAGAGAGACAGTCCTAACGAGAAAGAGAGAGAGAGACACACACAGAGAGAGAGAGAGAGAGAGAGAGAGAGAGAGAGAGAGATAAGAGAGAGAGAGAGAGAGGTGTCACCATAGCTGATTTCAAGTTGTTCTGAAAAGCTACTATACTGGCATAAAAACAATCACATAGACAAACAGAATAGACTAGAAGACTTAGTAATAGGTCCAGAAAGATAAACTTAAATGATTGGTAAAGACTTTAGAAGTTTCTAGGGGACTAGAGAAATGACTCAGTAGTTAAAAGCACTTGCTGCTCTTACTGAGGTCCCAGCTTCAGTACCCAGAGTCCACACAGCAGCTCACAACTGGAACCCAGTTCCAGGGCATCCTATACCTTTTTATGGACTCTGTGGTACATAGACATACATGCAGACAAGACACACACACACATATTTTTTTTCAAGTTTCCAACACCCTTAGCTATCAGGAAAAGGCAGATTAAACCTTCTTTAAGATTCTATGTCACACCAGTCAGAAATGGTCCAGATCAAAAACACAGCTGACAGCACTCTGGGTGTGGGGAAAGATGGGCCCTTATACCCTGGTGGGGGCGGACACTAGT
The DNA here is from genome assembly GCA_028555095.1 of Dicrostonyx torquatus. Classification (NCBI taxonomy): domain Eukaryota; kingdom Metazoa; phylum Chordata; class Mammalia; order Rodentia; family Cricetidae; genus Dicrostonyx; species Dicrostonyx torquatus. The sequence goes on from JAQHUG010000073.1 coordinate 6,208,667, forward strand.
GCAGCCTCTTCAGAAATCAGTCTGGTTGTCACTCAAAAAGGCTAGAACTAGAACAGCCTATGATTCAGCTGTCCTGTCTGGGCATGGACCCAAAGACTCCACATCCCAGCGCAAAGAGACTTGCCCAGCCATGTTAGCGGTTCTATTGACAACAGCTAGGAAATGGAATCAAGTTAGGTGTCAATCAAAAGGTGAATGGATAAGAAAAATGTGGCACATATGCACAATGGAATTTTATTCCAGTGTTCAGGAGAATGAAATTATGAAAATTGCAGATAAATAAATGGAACTAGAAAAAAAGTATATACTGATTGAAATAACTCAGTTATAGAAAGACAAACGCTGCATGCTCTCTCGTGCGTGTGCGGATTTCAGCTTCAAACCGTTTGTTTTGCACATTTAACTTGGAGCACACATGGAAGCCGGGAGACTAGAGAGAAACCATTGGTGGGAGCAGTCAGGAAGGGGGAGGTCATGGGTAAGAAGTCAAATGGAAGTCGATGGGTGGAATGCTAGGGCAGGAAGACCTAAGGAGAGAAGGGCAAGGCAAGATGGGGGATTTACGGAGTGGAAGAAAGGATTAACCCAAAAATGGCTGTGTGAATTATGGAAATCTATTGTCTTGCAATTCACAAACATAGTTGGAGGGGATGGTAGAAACATTGATATAAAAGAGGAGGGAAACCTGGAATTAAGGGTTTAGAGGGCCTAGGGAAGGGGGATGAGAAAGAATAGGGAATAGATGATGTATAAAAAGGCCTATGGAAATCCACTAGTTAATAAGCTGACTAGTCCCAGAGATCCCTACATAAGTTATTTATGTTGTTCTTTGGTTATCCATCATAACATAACTGAATGTCAAGACTGTATCACTGAAGACACAACACGCTGGTTGCGAGGTATAAAGACATCAACCTGGGATTGACCGGCAAGCTTCACCATGCCTAGTCACCTTTCCCAGTGCTGAAATGTTCCAGACAGGCTGCTGGAGAGAAAACACTTCCTTATCCTCAAAGCTAAAGTCCAGCAGGCTGGAATACTGATCTGCCAGGTCAGATGAGCCCCCTGAGCACCAGTGGCATTGCTATCATTGGGTGACTCCCTGCTGTCAGACCTGTAGGCCAGGAGGGAATTCACACCTGGGACAGTAAAAAGCCCATGGCAGGGAAGTCAAAGGCCCTGTTGGAGACCCTGCTATTGCTACTTGATTGGATGGCAATGCTTCAGACTGCCTTCTAAATAGCTACCTGTTCTCCTGGACTGATTTTACCCTTGATCAGAGCCTCCTTTTTCCAGTGGGCAGCAGTCAATGCAGAGATTCATAAATAGCCAATATGCTGAAAATAAGTAATATGAGGACTCATGTGTGTGTGTGTCTGTCTGTCCGTGTGCTTCTATCTGTTTGTGTGTATGTCTGTGTGTGTATCTGTGTGTCTGTGTGTGTCTGTGTGCCTGTGTGTTTGTGTCTGCATGTATTTATGTCTGTGTCTGTATCTGTGTTTGTGTGTCTATATGTGTCTGTGCATTTCTGTGTTCTGTGTCTGTGTACTTCTGTGTTCTGTGTCTGAGTACCTGTAGTGTGTGTTTATGTGTGTGTGTGTGCGTGCGCGCGTGTGTGTATGTGTATCATACACCAACTTCAGCTGTCTTTCCTTGATTCTATTCATCTTGTTTTTCTCAGACAGAGTCTCTCACTGGCCTAGAACTAGTCAAGCAGACCAGGCTATGTGGACAGTGAGCCCCGGGAGTCCTCCTTTCTCTGCTTCGACACCAACAAACCCAACTTTTTTGATGGGCTCAAGAGTATGGAAACCAAGTCCTCCTGCCTATAAAGAAAGCTTTTTCCCAACACAGATATTTCCCCAGCCCTATCACAAAGGAGATAAATGCTAGGTTTACCTTCAGCCAAGCACAGTTAGCTCCAAGGATGCTCTCTCTCTCTCTCTCTCTCTCTCTCTTCCCTCCTTCCTCCCTTTCTTTGTTTTCCTTTTCTTAAGGGATGGAGTTTTTATACCTTAGAAACATATAGAAAGGATATGAAGCAATCTCTTTCATACACATCGTACAGATCAGGCACTAGTGAGGAGATTCAGGGGAAGATAAATCAGTCAATAGCCAATTTTAAGTAGCAATTCCCGAGTCTATTTCCGAACACAGAACAGTACCTAGCTGCAAGGGGAACTTAAGTAGAAAAGTCAAAAACACCATTTAAAAAATAAGCGCAGAAGGATTTGACCTGGGAAAGCAATTTGTTTCCGCTGCCACTGGTAGAAAAAGCAGTCATCTCTCAGATCCAGTGATAGAGAGAGAGGCAGGGAGAGAGGAACATGTCCCGGATAACACAGCACATATTGTTAATACTGAACAAACTAAAATGTGCAGCTGGAGGGATGGAGGGTAGCAGAGATAGGGCTGGTGCCCGGGACGTTCACAAGTGTGTGTGTGTCACACACACTCCTGCCACTAAGTATGATTGTCTCTCAAGAGGTGCTGAGCTTACCTCAGTTAATCCCTCGGAGTCGTCTGTCACCCACTGAAATGTAGCACAGTGTGCTCCTGTGTGACCGCCCTGACCTCTCTGGCTCTAAGTCCCACAAACCACAACAAATCACCCTTAAGCTTCCAATGCTGTGAGACTTTAACCTTTGCAAGGAGCAACCTACAAAACTGCATCAAAAACACCATCTTGGATCCTTCTGGTTGCAGCATAAAGGGTTGGCAGAACTCCAGAAACTCCATGAGCAAATACACCTGGGAAGTCGAATTGCACTAAGGATGGAAGAAGATCATTCAAGAGGACCTGAGAAGAGGAACAAAGGGGAGTCCAAAGCTTCTGGATGCGGTGTAGTGGGTCCTAATCACATCCTGGGGGCCTGTCAATTGTCTATCATTAGACAGCATCATTCTTGTCTAACTATACTTTCCTTTCTCAGATACATAGTAAGTTCTATCATTGTGGCTAAAAGAGAATCAAAACCTCCTTAAAATTTAGCTCTTAGCAACAAAATGACAGAGATGGGGGGGTGAGTTTATTAAAAAATAAACAAAAACCCCACTAATTTAGTATGATTTTACTCTTGGCTTCTGTGGCCATCTTTGAACATCTCAAGACATAACTGTTGAAGGAAGCCTGTTGAGTCGTGATAACTATATTGACCTCTTAGAAAGTGGAAACACGCCAGAGATGAAGGCTCTGGAGCCTGAAGATGGTCAGGAATTTAATTCTGAGAAGGCAGATGCTGTATCTTTGCTATGAATTGGCAATGCCTTTGCCGTTTGGATGTAGTTGGTGCTGTCCTTGGAGTAATGTGTCTAATATTTATGTCCTTGCTTTAACATTGACTGACTCCGTGTCCATATGAAAGCCAGTTAACCTCCCTGCACCTAGAATAATTAAACCTGGAATAGCAATTCAGAGTGACAAAGTTGTGGTGAATATTCAATGAGGATTTATGCCAAAATGCTTGGATAACCATAAATCAGCATAGAAAATTAAAATGATACTATTATTTTGCATAAATTAATTTTATTATGCTGCATAAATAACAGTATGCAATGAAGGCCAGCGCACTGCCTTCATTTTAAATGTCAAGGTCAGAGGCTTGCTCTACTGTTGATGTGGAACACATCTTTAATGCCCTAGAAGTGAGTTCTGTCGATTTCACCTTAGCCTCAACTCTAGCTCAATGACATTGGGAAGACCACTGAAATTTCTTCATCCTTCAAATAAAAATGTGGGAGTTGGACCAGGTAATCTGTAAGATCCTTTTCAGTATGACTTTGTAGGATTCTCTCGTCCCATAAATCATATCTATAACAAAATGTCATTTCTCCATTTTCTTGGCTTTTTTTTTCCAGATCTGCTCTGAGAGTACCACCTTAAGCTTGGAGTTTTGTCAAGCCCAGAGGAAGAGAAAGGAAACGCTCTGGAAGACAAAAGCAGCCTGGCAGGGGGAGCACTGACTCACTCCTGCTGCCTCTCTGGAGCAGCTGAACTAACCCTGTCCATTTGTTCTGAATTTAAAGGAGCCCAACATTTTAGGAGACAAATAGGTGGCAAAGAGTTGGAAGGCTCGTTCAAAAGGGTTGTTCTGTTGAAAAAGAAAAGAGAGATGGTGTGTTGGTGGATACACACGTCAGGTGGTACAGGCAAAGCTGCGGCCGTATAGGGTAATTTGGATAGTTTCAATTGAACATATGGGCAAGAATATCAGGGTGGGGTGTGTGTGTCTGTGTGTGTATGTCTGTGTCTCTGTGTGTGTATATATGTGTGTTTCTGTGTGTATGTGTCTTGTGTATGTGTGTGTCTGTGTGTGTGTCTATGTCTGTGTGTCTGTCTCTGTGTGNGTGTGTATATATGTGTGTTTCTGTGTGTATGTGTCTTGTGTATGTGTGTGTCTGTGTGTGTGTCTATGTCTGTGTGTCTGTCTCTGTGTGTGTGTCTGTGTGTGTGTCTATGTCTGTGTGTCTGTCTCTGTGTGTGTGTGTCTGTGTGTATATCTATGTGTGTGTATCTGTGTGTATCTGTGTCTTGTGTATGTGTGCACCTGTATACATGTATATATGTGTGTGTGTGTTCATGAAGAGGTACCATGTGTGCCGTTGGTTGGGTCAGTGTTGAATATCTTCCTCAGTAGTTCTTCACCTTAATTTTTCTTTTCTTTTCTGGAAGACAGAGTCTCTCACTGAAGCCAGAATTCATGAACTGGGAAAGGTAGACTGGCCAGCAAGCCCCAAGGATTTTCCTGTCTCCACTTCTCCAACTTCTCACTAAATCCTGACTTGGCTCTCATCAGTATGGTCATTCCTTTACCTTGGTCATCAGTTTAGAGACTTTACACCCATAAATTTAAAAAAATCAGATTTTATTTTTAAAATATTAGTACTATATTATGCAATGCCTATCGATTAAATTTTTGAAGAAAACTGTATTTCTTCATGGCTATTCAAAAGATGAGAAAGTGAAAGACAGAGGATGGAGGACCTGCTTCTAATGTTTCTCTTGTCTTTCCACATCCTGCTTCTGCTGATCCAGAACTGGGACAGAGTTTATATCCAAATGAATAATCTGATCTGTGAAATTGTTTATAGATGCACAAGCATTCCATTCCTATAGGATACTATTAGAACTGGACTTCTAGATGTTGTTGGAGACTGCTCATTCCTATCCCGGCTTTCTAGACCCTAAATAACCACACAGAAACTGTATGATTTGCAGTACTGTTTGGCCAATAGCTTAAGTGTACTAGATAGCTCTTACATCTTAAATTAACCCATTTCTATTATTTTATATTTTACTACAGGGCTTGTGGCCTACCAGCAAGGTTCAGGCTGACAGCTCATATCTTTCTTTTCTGGTGGCTACACAGCGTCTCACTGACTCCACTTACTTTCTCCCAGCATTCAGTTTAGTTTTCCTGCCTAGCTCTACTCTACCCTGCCACAGACCAAAGCATCTTTTTTATTCATTAACCAATAAAAGCAACACACATACATAAGGACTTCCCACATCCCACATCATCTAGATGCAAGGGTGAGTGCATTTAAGCTTTCAAAGTGTAAAGTCTGTTCTGTCTATGTTTGTTGTGGTAACTGACATATTTTTGATAGCCTCCATTTCCCATATTCTCCCCAGCACTGCATGGTATTTTACACAATCCATCACTATGCAAAGCAATCAGCAGCCAAGCTTACTTTAAATTATAGTTACTTGATTATAATCAGAATCGTACATTGTTGCTATTATTAGTTGGACCTTTGCATTTTGTCTTCTATGAATTGTGTGACTGTGATGTTTACCCATTTTTGTATTCAGTCGTGTCCTTATTAATTTAGACAAATTCTGTATTCTAAATATTAGTCATATGTCTATCTCTGTTGGTTGTAACAATAATCCATCTATTTGCTTATGTTGTGTTCATGATATTTTTAATCATATAAACGTTAAGATCTCGCTCTGTGGTGTGTTGTGGGGGCATACACAAATGCACTTATGGGGGTAATACATGTGAGGGCATGGATGCAGGTGTATGCTCATATGTGTGGAAGCCAGAGTTCAATGTCAGCTCTAATTCTTGAGAAGTGATACCCCTTTGGGGGGGGGGGAGACACCTCTAGTCAAGGCGTGTACTCAGCCAGCCTGGGTCACAGAAGGTAATTTCTTTACTTACCACCTACTGAGCCAGGCTAAAGAAAGTCCTGGATTAGCAAGGCCACACAGCCCACAGAGGGCTTTTATGCCGCAAGGTAAACATGCGCTTTTTCGGGTTATAGCATGTTCAGGATGTCCTCCCAGTTGGGGAAACTAACTCTGAGGATTTGCCACTTCCTGGTGACTCAGGGGACCACACCAATGGACTTGGACTGATGCTGGCCTCCTTGAGCACTGAAGACAGCACCACCCAGGGCAGCAGTGAAATGGAGCTGAGAAGAACTGCATCCTGTTCGCCCACCTTTTACTAAGTGGGCAGGGCGGTCTTTAAACAGTGTGAAAAAGCAACAGATGTGCGTTCAGCCCAGGCAAGCCAGTGGGGCAAAGAGGTGTCATGGCTTGGGTGGCCATGTGTGCAACAGGAAGAGTGCAGAAATACTGTCTGTGATGACCTTGGCTGTCTTCTTCCCTCAGCCAGTCCTCCTTGGTATTTTGTCCATCTGTTCAGAGTCTATACTGTCCAATACAAAAAAACACTAGCCACCTGTGAATTCTTAAATTAAATGACCTAAAAATTAAACGTATTATTCCTCAGTCATGCTTCGAATCCTCCGCAGTCACCCGTAGCCGTGGCTAGCACAGTGTCCAGCAGGGATGCACAACACTAAGACGATGTTTTAGTCTCTGTACCACAGCCTGTCTTCAAAGAGCATACAGCCAAGTATGGGACAACACATTAAGTGGGGACTCGGTCAGAGAGAACAGCACCAGGAGATCTTGATAGTGCTGCCAGCTAGAGTTCTGGGTGCTCACACAGGGTGCAGCCCGGATGTCTGATTCATCCGGAAGAGTACCAGACAGCTACTGTGAGCCCTGTAGAATTTTTGAGAAAAATGGTTTCCCAATATAAAGAATGAATTCAGAAAGGGTGAAGGATGGACTGGAGAGAAAGATGCTACACACACACACACACACACACACACACACACACAGAGGGGGGGGCAAGAGGAGGAGATGATTGTGTGTCTCTAGGCTTGCCAGGCACACATTTGCTCTCCAAAACAAACAGATCCTACTTTCATTAGTTCTGATCCCTGCTCCACCCCCAGGCAACCAATCAAAATTGGGTTTTACCAATTTCTCATGGTAGAAGATACAAGAAGTTTTCACTCTTAACATTTAAACAGAATCAAGATTCCCTTCTCTGCATATCGAGTGAAAAATGTTGGACAGTATTTGCTAACTGTCATCCAGGCTGAGGCAGAAGGGAAAGGGCAGAACTCGGTGAAGACATTGAGAGAACCACCAGGTCAGTGTTGACATGTCACATGGAGGGATCAGAGGAACATAAGGGAAAAGATACCAGTATCCACGGGAAGAGGAGAGCAAGGACAGTCAAAAGGAAGCCAGATGAACATGAAAGTGTTTAAAAGAGATGTTTGTAACATGGCTCTAAAATTGGCTGAGCTGGGGAAGTTTTCATCTGAATATTATTTATGAAATTGCTTTATGACTTAGATGTTCCCTCCCTGAACAGATGCTTCGCGAACAAAATTGTAGGGGAAAGCCAGAATTGACAACAAAATTTCCAAATAATAGTCTAGTCTGCCTAATTGAAAGAATAAATCAGGAATGGGATTGAAAGTTTAAATAGTTCAAGTTGGGAAACAATGTTCCTCCCTAAAATGGTTGAACAAAGATAAAGTCTGTGGTAACTATTCTAACAGTAGAAACAAAAAACAAATACAAAGAGACTCTTAAAAATCCCAAACTTTTGTTTTAGTCATTGATTTAGGGGAGCTTTATACAAGGAATTTTTCAGTGGAAAAAAGAGGAATGGAAGTATATATAAAAAGCCATTTTAGAACAAAAACTAATGGCAAAAGTCTCTAAACATAAATAAAATTACAAAAGGTTGTTACAGAATGAGTACCACAATCCAAAAATCTAACATCCATGATGTCCTAAATCACGCCATGATGTGACATGATGTCACATCAGTACAGAATATTTGTGAACGTAGCTTTTAAAGAAGGCTGTGCCAACTGAGTTTTCACCTAAACATGGGATTTAGAAAAAGGTTTTAAGAAGATTCTCTATAGATTATAAGCAATCATTAGTAGGGGATATGCACAAACCTCTTAGATGTGAAAGCAAACCTCACTAGTCGTGAAAGATGAGGAGTGCCCCAGCAATCCAGCTAAGAGCGCTAGAGCAGAAGAGATGCGGGAGGTCCAGGAGAAAGTTAAGAACCCGGGAACCACAATCTGATCACATTCTGAGTGGTGATGGGAAAGAAAGGAAAGATGTGGGTGGGGCAATGCAGAGCACCTGGTGATTTCTTCCTGTGCAACTGGGTTGCTGTAGCTTGGATACTAAATATCTTCCAAAGGTCCATGTGTCAACAGTCTTGACTCACATGGAGCTCAGGTGTTGCTCCAAAAAAATGGCAATAATTGAGACTGTGCTAACAACAAATTGGATGGACACCACGCACAAGATAAATGCCAGCACTAAGAACACTAAGCTTCTGAGAGCTAAGGAGCCACAGGGCTAGAAATAACCCGGACTCTGGGCTTAATGTATTCGAGGTAACAGCATCCTCTGGCAGCAACTGTCCTCTGACATTTTTGAGCCAGGCAGATCATGAGCCAAGTTCATCACAGAAGTGCTCATGAATCCATGGAAAGATTTCCTTTCAAGTTCTGCCTGAATGCTCAGCGTTGTCATGAGAAAGGGCTTGTTGGAACATTTGCCTCTTTCTTATTGATGAGCAGCTGCAGAAGACAGAAACACAGAACCCAGAAGTCTCTGTCCCTCAGCCCCTCGAGTCAGTTCAGGTTGAAGCTGATTATACAGCTTTCTTATATAACAAGAGCCAGGGGAAGAAACAAATGGTTTTATTTCTCCAACTAGTTTCACTGAGGATTACTGAAAGCGCCATCTCATCCATCTTTACGCAATTTTGTGTTCATTATAGATTGGAAATGGGAAGTCATTTTTCATAAGGCTGATCTTTAACTAGCTAATGACGGAAGTGTTAGCATCGGGGCATCCTGTAAAACTGGACATCCATTACCTGACCCTTCCAGCCCCACTGCAGCGTACATTTCCATTCATCATTGCAACCCCTCAGATAGCCTGGTTCCTGACGGCCCAAGGGGCCTCCCTATGGGATCCTAGACACCAAACAGGAAGTGGTCAAGGCAGCTACTTCCTAGTCTTTCAAAAGTAGCTTCAAGACCGCTGTTCCCTGAGAGGAGATGCCTTTGACTAGCCTGACCTCCTAATATATCATCCAAACACTTTTCTAATCAGAACCACTTCTGAGGGCAAAGGAAGGTTTTTTTTTTAATAATCACATCAATTAAATAGATATAAATCAAATCTAAATGAGAACAGCCAAGAAGTATGTCCATACTACCGCTTACCACTGCAGCTTCAAAAGTATGCCAGCAGTGTGTGCGTGTGTGTGTGCGTGCGTGCGTGCGTGCGTGTGTGTGTGTGTAAAAGCACATCACTTGCATTTCTGGAGGCTCTAGGTTTATAGTAGCAGGCACTGAATTTAAGACCATGAGTTTGGAAGGAAGCAAGGAGGACATGGAAGGAATTAGAGGAAACAGAGTGAAAATAACGTAATTATATTATAATTAAAAGCGAACCTTTCCCACTGGGATAAGCACTTTGCATGACTTTTGCAACATGTGCTATAAATGTACATATTTCACACCATATATTTGAGTGTTTACAATATTGTTCATTCATATATATTCATAAATAATACATACCAGTTATTTGACAAAAGAATCCTAGTTTTAATCTCTTTGTTTTCCCCTTCAGGAATTTGAGTTGGTTGACCTGCAAAGAGTCCAGAAAATGATGAAATTCTTTCCTGAAAGTGGAAGCCATTTAAGTCTCAGAATCAGAGAAACGACCCCTGCTAGCAAGCGTCACTTTAGCGCACTTCATTTATCACATGTAAGTATGCAATTATTGACTAAACTGATGAGATGATGTATGGAATGTGGTGAGAAACTCAGCTGATGTTTCAAAATGTGTTAAAGAGCAAATTGTCGATAGGAAATGTTGGAAATGATGGGAAATAATCACTCTGCTGCTTATGTGTGTTGGGCAGCATTCAAGGATATTTCTACAAGCTTCCAGAGTTTTTTTTAAATTATGTATTATTTTATTTACTTATTTTTATTGAGAATTTCCTATATGCACATAGAAATAAATGGTGGAAATACATCATTTCCACCTCTTCCCTTCTCAAACTCTTCCTATGTCCCCCAGTCCCTCTCAAAATCATTACCTCTAATTACTATTTCTCACAGACATGCACACACAGCCCATTGAGTCCATTTAATGTTGCTCACATGTATATGTGTTTAAGGCTAACCACATGACATTGGATAATATATCAAGGGACTCATGCTAATATATCATGGACAATATATCAAGAGCCTGATGCTCCCTCTCTCAGCAGCTATTAGCTGCCCTCAGCTCTGCATCTAGGGGTGGATCCTCGTAAGACTTCCCCCACCTACATCAGCACATCAGCTGGTATTGCTATTGTGCGAGTCTTGTTTAAACAATCCTATTACAGAGATTTCCCCGGGCATAACTTCCCTCTCATACATACCAAAGACACCCCCTTCCAGCAGATGTCTTCAGCCTCTGGCTCTTGCAGTCTTTCCACCTCCTCTTCTGCAAGGTTCCCTGAGCCTCAGGTATAGGGGGGTGCATTGGAAACTTCCCAGCTGCAGCTGAGTGCCCCATAGGAAGTTGTTCTCTAGATTTTAACCAGTTGTAGATTTCTGTAATGGTCTCCATCCACTGAAGAAAGGAGAGCTACACGCATCTGTGGGTACGAAGATTAAGAATGAATAATTCGGTTAGGAATTATACTAGTTTAGATACATGATAGTAGCAGGTTCTCCTCTAGGGTTCGTGACCTCATTAGCCACAGAGAGTTGGCTAGGTTTACAGTGGAAGGCCTGAAATTTCTCCTATTAAGTAAGTTTTAAGTCCAATTAGCTATTGGCAAATGCCAATATATGTGCCAGTACTGTATACTTGGAGATAACTTCATGGACTGGTCATTGTTATAATCCATATGTTTTATAGCTTGGTAGGGTTATTAATTGCTTTTCCCTTTAGGTAGCTTGCATGACACTTTCTCAGACTCTGAGAGCTAGTTCTCAGGTATGAGGCTTCCAGATCAATTCTAGCTCAATCCCCCCAAGAATAATGGAGATTATAAAAGAGCTCACTGGAGACTACTAAGGATAGGGTGGATGGAGAAAAGAGAATGCACAATGGGTACCAAAGATATAGCAGGGAATCTAATGCTCTATTGTATAGTGAAGGAACTGCGCCATACAGCAATTAATTGTCCATTTAAAATTAACTAGAATAGAGTGAGTTGAGGATTTCCAACACACAGTAAAGAGAATATTTCAGGAGGGTGAAATATTCACTACCTTGGTTTGATCATCACGTGTCATACACCTCCACTGAGTTATGTATAACTGTAGCTATGCATTGACCCCACACCCATGGAGAGTCCTTTGCATCAATAGAAAAGATAAAATACTAATGAAATCACCGAATACATTACCGTTTCGGGAGGAGGACAAACAGCAGTTTCAAAATGCAAAATGATCTACGTAAAAGAAACCCTTCATGTTAGAGTCATAACAATGGACCTCTCCTGGTGGTAGCACCTTCTACTGCATCAGACAGCACTTACAAAGTTTGGTTTCCTGAGCTCTTTGCAGCGTCACTCACAAGAGGAATCGCCCATCCTTGCCCCATCCTTTTGAAAGTCTCACCCCTGTATCTTGAGCCATTTCCGCGCCGCAAGAAACCTACTAATCAGCGAAGGATGAAATGAGAGGCCATTTGAGGCGAAACAAAATTAAAATGGTCTGCACAGAGTCCCTGTGGGCTTCTAGAAATTCTTTTAATAAATGCAGCTGGAATTTCATCCCAGCTCAAAAGCTCTCATTGTATATCCCAAGTATTTCAACCCTACCCTTTCTCTCTTTTCTTTAACTGCTAGCACCAAATAGCAAAGCCTGAAAAGACTGGAAAGCAGGTCTGCTTTTCACGTGCTTCTCATCCCTTCACGCTCTCTTTGCAAGCATGCTTCGGTTTTACATTCTGCCCACACATTTCTTTGCAGCTAACTCTGGAAATGTGTGTTTCCTTGTAACGATGTTTAGTCAAGAATGTCAGCAGGTCACTAAGATTGAAGGCATGTTGCTGACTTAGAACTGCCCCCAGAGTATCACTGCTTTTTTTTTTTTCTGATGTGTTACAAACCCAGGGAGGGTGGCCTGGGGATGAGCAACGTCAGAGGTGGCTGATGTTTTGCATAGAGTTAGAACCAGGAGATCTTCAAGCCTTTCCCCAGGGTCCCTGACGAGTTCGTCTGCCAAGAGCGGGTGCACAGCACTAATGTTTCTCTCTCAAAGCACGATGAACTCCATCTCACAGTATCAGCTGCCTCAGAGCTGATCCTTCCCCACAGATGATGCAGAAAATGGGCAAACAGTAGGACTTGGAGTCCACTAAAACGCCATCTCTCTACTTTCTTAGTGATTCGTATCATCATTAGTTGGGAAGATTATTTGAATTCATTGGACACCTATGTTCTCTAGGACGAACTGTGAAAACCAAGAAAATGCTAGAAAAACAAGAAATACATGGCTATTTAATACAAAAACCTAACGATGAGCATTTCTATTTTGTGTGCCTGATAGAACAAACTCTCCAAGGTAGTAGGGAAAATGATGCAGTTTGGTCTCCATGAGTCTTGGGAAGGTGAGAAAGATGACACCATTGGGGTGAGCTTATGCCTTCCCCAGTAACATAATGAAACACAATGAAAGTGGCTTTGTATGCCCAACAAGTGTAAGAAAGGGTTACTGTGGGTAACCCCAGAACAGGAAGAAGGGGTCCAGACACAGAGTAAAAAATGGAGGGAAGGTCAATGGGTGTGCCCATGAGTGGGGAGACAGGGGCACTCTTTGGGGGAAAGGTTAATAATGTAAGCCCTACACAGAAGTGGCCAGAAATGGTCAGCAAAAGTCATGGGGTTGGGAATTCTGTTCAAGTCAACTCTATGCTCCTGGTGAAAGGATGCTTTTCCTTCAGGAAAAGCCACCTTAGGTAGACACAGCCCCAGGAAGGAGCCATTGAAATGACAGAGTCCACTGAGAAATTTGCAATTGGATCTGATGTTAAATTTTCAGGGATTAAACTGTTTGTTTGTCCTTCTGCATTCAAAACTCTCTCTTGCAATGAAACGCTTGCCATTCACGTTAGTGGCATTGTGGGATATTATAAGGGGGTACACAGTGACTCCCCATACGTTGGAGTTGAAGTAACAACAGAGAGCAGCCCAGGTAGATTTAAAAGAGAAGAGAGAAAAACAGAGTGAAAAAGAGAAGGGAAGGAGAGGCAGAGGAAGAAAATGAATATACAAATATGTAACATTGGAGCTAGACAGATTGAGTTGGAAAACACAGTTGCACCGTGATCAACACTTCCACCACCCATATGCACAGCCCAAATCCATGGAGACACGGAGGAGAGCCCCTGAATTTCCACACAGATCATCTCCTGAGACACTTAGGGATACTAAAGAATGCTGGGTGGTAGTATTGCACACCTTTAATCCCAGCACTCGGGAGGCAGAGGCAGCAGAATCTCTGTGAGTTCAAGGGCAGCCTGGTCTACAGAGGGAGTTCCAGGACAGCCATAGCTACACAGAGAAACCCTGTCTTGGAAAAAAAGGGGGGGCAGGGAGTTTTGAAGCCTTCTGTTTAAGATGCTTCACAGGATGACAGTGAGAATTAGGTGTCTTCAGTTGAATAAAACTCCAAACTGGGAGCCCCTCCCCATCCCAGAGCTCTTCCAATCTCCATCTCTGGTTTCTTATTTCATTCACTCTGCATGTTCTTTGCTTCCTATTCTGGGCTCAAAATATCCAGGGAGTAAAATTATTCAACCAAATAATTACTGATTTCTTAATCATCTACTGAGTCTCTTCCTGGAGCTATTTTGAAGAGAAAATTATTTCCAAAGATATCAGATTAATTAACTATCCAAGAAATAATATCATGCAATCTATACAATTTCAGATTGTGACATTATAAATTTCAGGGAGAATTATTAACTGAATCAGAGTAATTAACTGAGCAACTGTTCACAGATTACAATCAGTTCATCCTTATAACCTATTTATAACTATGTGATTATCACTCCAGTGATGTCCAAATATCATCAGTGTGGTGATGATATCCCAGGGCTTTGTCTATGACTTTCAGGATACCACAATCAAGGAGGCACCTTTTTCTAGATACATCGATTCTTAGGTTATATCCACTAGCCTCAAGAGCTGAAGGGAAAACTACAGTGAGAGTAATACATACAGAGATATACACTGAGAGAGAAAGAGAGATACAAACAGAGAGAAAGAGAGAGGGTGCGCTGTGTACTTGAAGTGTCTATGCTGGTCTGAGCTTCACCTGTATAAGTATCTTCTTTAGCTTGTCTCAAATCTCTGGTGCCCTTACATCTGTGAATGCTGAGGCCCCCACTCACAGATCCACTGTAGGTGTGAAATCACAGAGCAGCAATTTACTTGGGGAACACACTGAGTGTTCTTTCAAAGAGCTTTGCCTTTAGAACATTTGCTCCATCTCTGAGAGGTGAAGGTTCCATCATGAGTACAACCCATCACAGTTCCACAGATATCCACCATAATCAACGCAGGCTTCCGCTCTCCCGTGTAAAACTGGGAGGAAAGGGATTTCTGTCTGCGCTGTTAGAGATCTTCAGAATAGGAATACGAAAGCAAGCTGCTAAGCTTGTCACAGCTATGCAGAAATCAGAGAATTCCTCTACATGATAGGAGTGCCACCAGGATCATAAACGTCATCCCCTCTTGCCGAGCTGCTGAAAAGAAACTACAAAGCGAGCTTGTCCTCTTCTGCTTTGCAGGATGCTGTCAGTGTGTCTGACCCAATCCTTTTCCAGACAAAAGAAGACGGAGAGCCTGGCTCCCTGTGCAAATATGGATTCCTTCTTGACCACAGTCTATGAATCTCAGCAGGCTCTGGGTGGCCCTAACTTTTCCATGTAACAGAAGAGAATTTTGATGAGCAGGCTACAGGGTACCACTTATCATAGTAACTCTGTCATCTGCTTGAACATCCAAACAAATCAGTCTCATCTCAGTGCACATGACTCTATGATGGTTGGGTGATCCTGTCATAAAGCAGCTGCATAAACAAGGAAACATGAACAAACAGATTTTAAAAGACTTTTTTTCCTTCAGCTGAGTTAATCAGTTACTAATTTGGGCCATACACTCAAATGTCAGGCAGAGTCAGTAATGTATATAAAAGCTGAAAAGAGTTGTTCTCTAAATAATCAGGGAATAGATAGAGGAGGCATAGTACATTATACACACATACACACACACACATACACACACATACACACACACACACACACACACACACACCTTTCTCTCTGGTCTCTACCCAGTCACAGTGAGACCCCTGATGCATGTGAATAAACATACATTGCAGCGTATGTAAGTGCATCTTCATGAGTCTGTGCACATGAGGCATGTGCAGAAAGAGAGGGAGGGCATGTAGAACTATATAGTTCAGGGGTATTTGGAATGCAGGGGTGAGGGCAATGGGCCTGGAGAATGACCAGAGAAAGCAAATCTACATGGGACTAAATGTAAACTACAGAGCAGGTGAAGGTGCTGTGTGTGTGTGTGTGTGTGTCTTGTACACAGGGTGTGGTGTGTGTGTATGTGTGTGTGTGTGCTTCCAGGGGACATGTTCACATGAGGCACATGCTTGATGTGAAAACATGAAGACGTAATATTTAAGAGCACAGTATACCTGTTCTCTCAGTGTGGCTCATGTAACCCTCCATACACGTCATACCTTCCTTTGGTTTTGAGTGCCCTATTCCAGACCCTGATGAGGGATCAAAGGAGCGACTTCTCAGGGTTCTTGAAGGACAAAGGACATGCCCCTCCCTGCCTCCGCACTCAGATCCCCAGAGTTGCTCCTGAGTGTGACCCTCACGTGGAATTCCACACCTGAGACTCTTTTCCTGGCACTCGGAGGCTATGAGTTACGTGACCACAGAGCTGCAGCCTGCCCCACCCCCAGGACTGATGAAGGCAAAGACCTCTGTCCAGAGCTCCCGCAGATAAACCATCGTCATCATCATTGTCCCCACCCATGCTATCATGCCCATCCACGGCACTCAAATGTTCTCTTATTGCAATGCTGCATCACAAATCAGCAAACAACACCTTCTCCTTTGCCAAGGTCAATTCTACATCATAAAAATCCAGGATGATTTATGAATTAAAGAAAAGACTGTTAAAAAATCTCAGACTGAGGAGAAACCAAGACTTTCAGATCAGCATGCAAACTCAATTTCTTGGCCAAAGTCAGCCCAATCAGAGATCCCTTATATTTTGGTTGTTGTATGAAAATCCTTTCCTCTGTGTAAAAATTCCTTTATTTCAATTCAACAGCTTCAATTTCTGAACCCTTTCTACCACTTTCACAAAACACAAAATTGCACGTCTGTGTCCCTCTAGACTGGTTCAAAGCATTCTCTCTGACTGTCAGCAAAGTCTCCATTGTAGTGCAGCTACTGATATAATAACCACCCTGTGTTCCATTTTTTTGTGGATGGAACCCCACAGAGAGCAATTTGTTCCACCATTTGTCTCAGGGACGCAGCTGACATTTTCACAGGCCTTCCACATTTCCATTTCACAAACCTCCATTCCCAGGGATTTCTCAAGGACAGCAAAACCCAGGCGATGGGGTAATTTACATGCAGAGACCTGCTAGCATGCCAAGCCCTTAATAGGAGTGGAGCCAATAGCATCTCACAGTTTCACATGGTGTTTGTTTCAAGGAAAGAAAGGAAAATGTCTACAAGGGCACAGGCTGCCTCTGTCTGGGCAGGCGAATTTTCTCAGACTCTCATGGAGTCAAAAGTTGAGAACTGGTGCAAATGGAGAGTTTACTCTCTGCTTTCGTGACCCAGTGGAGCATACATGATATATCCTTCTGATCTGAGAACTACTGATGTTGCCTATCCACAAAGCCTGTACTTATGCCCTTCCCACTCTCTCCTGGACAAGAGAAAGAACAGCTTTGATGCTTTGAGGCAAAACAAACCATCTGTAGCACACCATAATGCTGGCAAACAAAACCTGGGCACCAGATGCATCTGAGCCCAGCAGATCATGCCATCCATCCAACCATTCATCAGCTCAGCAATGGTGGACCAAGAGGCCGGTCCTTAGCGTTGAGAATCCAGACACAAGTATAGAAGACTCCGCATGCTCGAGATATTCATACTTCTTAGACAAATCCACAGGCAACTCAACTGCAGTTAAGAGAACAGAGCGGCAAGCTTTGGCCAGAGCCTAGATGGAAGCATCTGGAAATGCTAGAGAGTCTGTCTCTTTTGACGTCATGACTTGTGAGCTGTGTTGTGATAGATATGAAGGAGCTGTCCACACATATGGGGACATCCCCACATCTGCAGAATAAGTGGTTCTAGGATTTCTACCTTCATGATCATCAAAGAGGGCAAGGGGCTGGGCTAAAGTGCAGGGAATCTTAAGGCAAACATTTCCCCCACTGAGGAGAAGAACCCCAGCAGAAGGGCTGACCATCTGAGACTCCTCCATGGATTTCCTGGCAGATCTGCTCTCTCTCTTTCTCATCTGAGAAAGCACAAAGAGATTACCGTCTGGTTTAATGTTGGTTTTGTGCAGAGGTTTTCCCCACCCCCTTGAGCCTACTGGTGCCAATTCCTCAGGATGCACAGCTGAATACTTCATGTTGTATTTGCTGGGAAACAAAACTGTTGAAAATCTCTGTGAAATTTAGGATCCTATTTCTTTCCAAGGGATTAAGCCCCATCCTGTCTGCAGGGACACCCATCACTCCATCTCTATATTTTGTGTATGTCTTAGAATAGCTGTCCTTGCCAACTACAGCCTTAAAGGGACACATACCTACTTCAGACCAACTGCTGAAGACAGACAGGAAATACTGAGCTGGAACACAAGGCACAGAAAGTCAGGGATACATGGGAATTTCTTGCCTCTGCTTTGTGGGGGCCACAGGGTTATGAGACATTTATTCATAACCGTAATGTCTCATAGGTCTCTCTTAGTTCTGAAAGACAGCAACCATGTCATCTTTGCCCTGCTGGTGAACCAAATTAAACTCTTCTCACCTATTAAAGGACAGCTCAACTTCTCATTAACCCAAGAGGCAATTAACAACCCTCCTCCCCCGTTTCCCTGAACTTCACAGTAGCGCAAGTATTTAACCCTCAGTTTAGGTCCAAATTATATTTTGTTCATTTTTGGTTTGTGAAATATTTACATTGACCTCACAAATACCTTTCAAGACTCCTGGCTCAGAGAAGGGAGAGAACATACTTTATAAGCCATTTGTGTCTTCTATATTGCTATCGCAGTTACTCCTTCTCACGTCCTAATTCCTGGGACTCTATTTCCACTCCCTACTGAGTCTTCCCAGGAGGATCTTCCATGGACACTAAACCTCAATATATCAAGAGGTAATCATCTTCCTGCAAAAAATAATATCTTCCTTTCTGTCTGCCTCCATTTTCCTGAAATTCTGGCTTTTCCTTCCATTCAGCTGTCCCTCCAACCACAGCCAATGTTGCCAGCTTCTCCCTCTCCTCCCATCTCTCTGTCATTGCCTCCTTTCCATGATTAACATCACCCTGTTCAGATCCTGAGGATCTCCCATCAAGACAACTGCAGCCGTGACTATAATTAATAATAATGGATTTCATATTTCACAATTACCAACAGAACAGGTTTTAAATGTTTTGCTATTAAAAAGCAAAGTTATTTTAATATGAGGTAAAGGATTTCTTAATTACCTTGATTTAGCTATCCCATAATGAAGGCATTCATCAGGACATAATGTCGTATCCCATACACATACAATTATTACTTCTCAATTAAAAATGTCATTTGGTGTCAGAAAGCAGAGGTGTCTATGTCTAGGCCTGGCAACCTGAGCTTAATTCCTAGATCAGATTCTACAAAGAGAAATTACTCCTCCTGAGAGCTGTTGTCTGCCCTCCAGACATGTGTCATGGCACATGCATGTCTGCATCTGTGTGCCTGGGAACACCACACACGTGCGCGCGCGCGCGCGCGCGCACACACACACACACACACACACACACACACACTGTGTTAAAGACATGATCACTGGTTAGCCCTTCCCTTCCATATCAGGTCACTTATACCACATTAAATGTCCTGTCTCATTGTATGGCTGGTATCTGTCATGTGGCTTCTTACTCTGTAGTTTATAAATACATAAATATCTTCACTCAGGGTAAACCCTCTGAATCCAAGTGCCTGTCCCTCCAGTCAGACGCCCTACTACTTTATAGTACATTTCTGTTTTATTCCAGTCTGTTGGGGAATATTCTTTTCAGGTATCCGACTTTGGTTTATGCTGCATTTGTTTAACTCTGTGAAGCTGTGTTACTGTGCCTGTCTAAAACACCTGATGGTCCTAATAAAGAGATGAATGGCCAATAGCGAGGCAGGAGCAAGACTAGGCGGGGCTGGCAGGCAGAAAGAATAAACAGAAGGAGAACCAAGAATGAGGAGCAGAAAGAGAACAAGGAGATGAGGATTTCGGGGCCAGCCACTCAGCCCCTGAGTCACCCAGCCACCAGTCACCCAGACAGCCATGTAGCAAAAAGAAAAGTAAGATATACAGAATTAAGAAAGATAAACACCCAGAAGAAAATGGTAGATGGGTTAATTTAAGAAAAACTGGCAAGAAACAAGCCAAGCTAAGGGTGGGTATTCATAAATAAGAATAAGCCTCCATGTGAGATTTATCTGGGAGCTGGGAGCCAGGCCCACCAAAAGAAAAAAGAGCAAAGCATCACACACCACCAGCCTTCATGGTGTTTCTTTAACCACACATCTATACTCACATCATTACTTACATTAAAATTTTTTTCTCCAGGCGAAGGTCACGGACAAGATGGTGCCCCCAGTTTAGGTCTCATCAAGCTTGGCTGATACTCAGCCCTGGTCCTCGGCATGGCCTACGGCACCAAGCACTATAGTTACCTAAAACCCCAAGCAGAGGAGGAGGGGAGGGTGGCAGCGGAGGAAAAGAAGAGACTAGATGAGCTGAAACGGATTGAAAGAGAACAGGCAGAAGCTCAAGATGACAGCATACTCAGGTGAAGCGCCAGTGAGCTTGCCTTTCTTAAGTCGCTGAGGATGAATAAAGCTTTGTCGTGTGGAAAAAAATTTTTTTTCTCCACTTAGCATAATTGAGCTATGCCTTCATGGAATACCTAATGTGCTGCATAACCTATCAACTATCCCTAATGGAAGCCACAAGAATTGCAGTCCTTAATTTACGTGAGTTTTGTGATGTACTTACTACATCTCAAACACTGGACAAAGGGTTGAAGGATTAATGTAGAATCTCAGTACCCATTCAGCAAGAGGTTTGAAACAGAAACAAGAAAATTGCATCAGTAGAACTGTGTTTGAAAAAAAAAAAAAAACGCAGAGGAAATCATGGGTCATCATACTGAATGGGACTCTGTACAACACCTGAGTGAATCTACAAATGATTCAAAGTAGTTAAACTTCGGAATTGCATGAGTTACAAAATGCATCAGAGTTTCAAAAATATTAATGAATAGCTCTTCAAAAATAATTAATCTACACTAGGTTTTTTTATCAGTATAATCACAAGAGATCAGAAACAATGTTCTTGGAATTTTGGGGAAAAATTGGTAGTTCTTAGGCTTTTGCACATAGTCCAACTGGCACAACAATGCAAGAACAAAATCAAAACAAGAGACATTCAAAATAAAAATCTATTTTGATCGTGCAAGAAAGTAGGCAGCCTACCAAGCCACTTCTGCTATGATTCATACAAAAATGTATTGCAGACAACTTTCTAAATTTGTACATATACCATGATACCACCTATAAGGCCCAGGATCAGTGCAGAAGATAGAGCAGAAAGGATAAAGGAGCTGGAATAGAAGAGCTGCAAGATGCCAGACTCAAAGTACCAGACAAGCACTGCAACCCTGAACTCAGAACAGCCATGGTTACTTGCACTGGGATTGCACAAGGCTGGCCTTGTCAAAGATTAGTCATGTGTGGGACAAGGGCTCACAGAGCCCCACCCCTTACTACTGAACAATTGGCTACTGAAAGATCCTGGGAAAGGGCGAGGCATTATCGTTGTTGTGCACCCACTGCTGAGCCCAACAGGCTTCAGTGAGCAATTCCAAACCCATGGTCACACAGACAGTCCTAGTTAAACTCAGGGGGTCACGAAATAGAACAAATAGACTATAGTGAGAGAAAGAGTTTATTGGAAAGACGGGGTATAGACAGGATTTGGCATTACATAAAACCTTCAATGTACTTGTTTTTAAAACAAAAAAAAACCTATTCAATATCATATTCAGAAAAATCAGTAATAAATTAAACTCAAGTAGAGTAAAATAAGTAGATCTTTAATTAATTTAGTTTAATGAAACAGGAAATAAAACAATCTGATAATCCTTTGGAACCCGTATAGTGATAGGAGAGAGCTAACTCATGCAAGATGACCTGACCAACGCAGAAACAGACATACAGGCATACAGATACACACACACACACACACACACACACACACACACACACACACACGTATGTCCCTACACACACTAAATTAACCTATTAATTTCTTTATTTTAGGTTTTTCGAGTCAAGGTTTCCTTGTATAGCCTTGGCTGTGCTGGAACTCCCTCTGTAGACCAGGCTAGCCTCAAACTCACACAGATCTTGTATAGCCTTGGCGGCACTGGAACTCCCTCTGTAGACCAGGCTAGCCTCAAACTCACACAGATCTGCCTGCCTCTGCCTCTCAAGTGTTGGGATTAAAAGTGTGTGCCACCACCTGGCTCATATTAATTTTTAACTGAGAATTTATTCTTCAAAAAGATACTCTCTCCCTCCCAAAGAGTAAATCTTTAACATATATGCTTAGATGAGAGATGGAGAGAGAGAAACAGAGAGAGAGAGAGGCTTCAAAAAACACTTAAAAATGAAAAAACAAACATGGGCTTTCTGAAGAGTTTTTAAAATATGAGAGTGTTAAAATGTCTAACCATAAATTTTAGTTTTAATTAAAACAAGCTAGACAGAAATGGAAAGTAAATCAGAAAAAGAAGACTCACTGAATTTCAAAGAATAGCCATCACACAATCACATGTATCATTTTCTGACTTTAGTAAGCATATTTAGAAATAAGTAACAAAGAACATTAAAATTCTTTCTTGTTTTTGTAACATTAGCAAAATAACTCCGTTATAAAGGAAACTTAAATAGAATTCAAAGACAAATGCTAAATTACAAATAACGGGACACAGCTGACTGGAAACTGCAGGGACCAGACACTGAGGATTTAGCATCATGTCAAAAAGAAAACTGAAAATATTTAGTGACTGTGTTTCTAAAGACAAACTCAAAGGTATCAGTTCTCCATAAGTTCACCAATAAATTTAAAACAATTATAATCATGACTCTCAAAAATTTTAGCACAGTTTAAGAAATTATTCTATTATTTAACCGAAATGTGCCTTTCCTATATTACAATGGAGAAGGGCCTTGGTTTACCAGATGTCAGAGAATGCTGAAAAATATCAGCAACCTCAAAGATACAGGGTGTTTAGCCATCTAAGATGTGTGTGACTAACTTCTAAGAGCCCTTCATCCTAAAATAAAATAAACAATAGTCTTATTTCTTACCCAAACTCTCTAATCTATGGGAATTTTAAGAGACATTTCAAACACATAGAACTGCTTGCTGTTGCTCTCCAAGTGTCTCAGATGGGAGATGGGAATAATTATGAATGATAGCCCCTTCCTCTTTGCTAAGCTCCCATGTTTGGTGCAAAAAGTCAAAGGTTAAGGGTTGAAATGAGGCTCAAAAATCCATGGAACACTCACAAGAGAAATGATTAGCGATGGCTCTGACCTCCAATCATTTGCCAAAGCTTGGTTGGCTGAATTCCGGACACGTAAATAAAACCAGTGTTATTCCTTCACTTATTGGTCTCATTGCGAAACGAAGAGAGGTTCATGGTTTGTGCAGTGGCACACACACCCCAGAATGCAAGCCATTTGTACCCCTCCCATGAGGGTGCGCCCTCCCTTCTCAGTATTGCTATCTCAATGCTGCTGCTCTCAATCTGTGTACAATCGGGCTAGATGCTCGGTGAATTCTAACCAAATCAGCCAAAGCATTTTTACTATGTTAAAATATTGCCACAACTTGTAGATCAACTGAAGGTCAAGTCCGTTCACCTGCTAAGACGGGAAGTCTGGAGCGCTACATCAGTCAGGTTATTTAAGTGCAGCTACAGGGGCTACAGTGCAGGTGGGGCCAGCATAGGGCAAACTTTCTCCTCGGGCGCCTGCCTTCCAGAAAGAAAGAAGTCATTCAGTAGGATAGGCACAGACCATTTAAGCAGAAGTTTATTTATCAAAACAAAGAAGGATTGGCATGGGTTGACCCAAGGAAATGGTCGCATCACTTTTGATACTATGTTGTGGGTTTTTCCAGAGTTTTCAGAATATTTGGGGAGCATACAGCAGATTCATGGGGTAAGGTGAGCCTTTCTTCGCTCTGTCTCACAGTGGACTGGGTCTCTCCTGTAGGACAATCCCCTCCATAATCCTCATAAAACACCCATGGCCTGGCTGGAAGAAGCTCACAACAATGCAAATGGTGTCGTAAAGAAAAGGGGGACCTTTTGAGGATTCAGACCCTTCTGTATGGGGGACATGTGTGCCAGCTGGAAAAGTATCCTGGCACCTCAGTTTCTGATGACAAGACTCTACCTGCAACCTACAAGGGGCATTTTTACCTTTACCTGGTACAGCTCCCAAAACACTGCTACAGTGGGTTTTTGTTACTTTGAATCTAACTCCTTGGCTTCCTGTTTTCCTGATGAGCACTGACATCTAGACTCAGAACTTTCTAAATTGTAAACCGACGCCCAAAACTAATCATTCTTGCTGCTGCTGTACCACTGTCACCAGGAAACTCAGCTGTGGGGAGCAGAAAACTAGGAGTGACTATTTCTTTATATCCCATAGTTTCTTCAAGTTAGACTAAGAGATTGTCAGCCCAGCGGTGGTGGTGCATGCTTTTCATCCCAGCACCCAGGGAGCCAGAGACAGGTGGATCTCTGTGAGTTTGAGGCCAGCCTGGTCTAAAGAGTGAGTTCCAGGACAGCCAGAGATACTTAGAGAAACCCTGTTTCGAAAAACAAAGAAAAAGACTAAGAAACTACGTGTGAGGCCATTCCAGAAAACATCTGTCCCATCCACTTACTAGAGTTGATTCGAATGTCTGCCCCATCCACTATTCTGTTTCATCATTCTCTCTGACCACTCTAGTTTCTCCTGAGTTAATTAACACGAGCCTAGGGAGCAACGTATGTACCTGTGGCGTGCGTACTAAATAAGATGAGAAAAATGAACATTTAAAGGGGCCATTTAATCTTGAACTTCAACTACAGAGAAAATGCCTTTGATTCCCCTGTAATATTACAGATTATCTATGAAGAATAAAAGATGGAACAAAGAATACAGAAATGTGTAGCACGAATAACAAAAACCCAGAGGCAGATAATTGCTGCTCAAGTTGAAGATCAGAAAAGCAAAGCAGTGAAGCCGCTAGAGAGCCCTTACCTCTACCTCAGACCGAAAAGGCCATCCTGCCTCCACCGGTCCTCAAAGTGACACTGAGCTGAGGCCTGTCTCCTCCTGTTTTATATTCCTCTCTAGTGCTGGGATTAAAGGCATGCACATTACTGCCCGACTTCTATGGCAAACTAGTGCAGCTACTGGGATGAAAGGTGTGTGCCACCACTGCCTGGTCTGTATGACTGACCAGTGGGGCTGTCTTACTCTCTGATCTTCAGGAAGATTTATTTATTGAAATACAAATAAAACATCAGTCCAGAAATGGCTGAAATTAAGGAAGTGACCATCACAGAGAGGTGGCCCTTAAGGAAGTGACCATCATAGAGAGGCGGCCCTTTGACACTGGATGTTATCTTTCTCTGGGACGTATGAGACTAAGAAACTGATAGACTAGACTTTGGAATGAAAGGCTCACACTGATGACGCTGGGCAGGACCACCTGTGTGTGCTAGAGCTGGTTCTCATTTACCTGCGCAGCAGCAGCCCTGATCTTGAGACTAGCTGGACAGGTCAAAGAAGCCAATAATCAAAATCCTTTGTCAATTGCTCAGTCTTCCCCAGATTGTCACTTTTTCAAAGGCACATGCTTTGCAAACAAGGATCCAATGGAATCTACTTTGCAGCTGTGAATCTTAACACCAAGATATGCTCTTTACTCCAGACAAAGAGTAAGTTTGGCAACTATGGTGGTTTAAGATGAAATTGGTCCCCATAGGCTCAAAGACAGTGGCACTATTAGGATGTGTGACTTTGTTGGAGGGAACATGTCACTAGCGGTGGGTTTTGAGGTTTCAAATGCTCAAGCCAGGAACAGTGGCTCTCTTTCTTCTTGTTGCCTGAGGATCCAGATGTGGAACTCTCAGCTGCTCTCCAGCATCACATCTGCCCACATGCCACCATCATGCTTCCCACCATGACGACAATGGACCAGACCTGCAAGGTAGCCCCAATTGAGTGTTATTGTTTATATGAGTGCCCATGATCATGGTGTCTCTTCACAGCAATAAAACCCTAACTAAGAAAGCAGCCATTGACAAAGAGCAGGTGTAACATGAGGGCCTGCTTGTTGGGGTTTCTGTCCTGCCCAGTTCCCACAGCCAGTAAGCCCCAAAGAAAATTACACAGAAGTCTATATTAATGATAAACTGATTTCCCCATTCTCTCAGGCTTTATATTAGCTCTTAAACTTATATTAGCCCATTATTCTAGTATATGTTAGCCACATGGCTCAGTACCTTTTTCAGCAGGCAGGTCACATCCTGCTTCTTCAGTGTCTGGACAGGACTGGGGAGAGAGCTTCCTTCTTCCCAGAATTCTCCTGTTCTCATTGCCCCACCTCTACTTCCTGTTTGTTTGTCCTGCCTATACGTCCTGCCTGGCTACTGGCCAATCAGCGTTTATTTAAAACATAATTGACAGAATACAGAATTGCCCTGCACCAAGCAAGTAAACAAGAGAGACAAATTTAAAATCAACAGAAGCAGACATAGCTGTCAAGCATTACTCTATAGAGATAGCCACAATGTCAGGAGAGTTCATATCCTGCCTTCCTGGAGTCAGAGGTACATCCAGCAGGGAAATACCTTCCTTCTGAGAGGACCAAGCACCAGGCCCTAGCTGCAAGTTTTGGCTCTTCTAGTTCCTATTGACCCTCCCCTGGCTCGAATTCATTTCTTCCATGCCTCCCCATTTCACCCTCCTGCTTTTGTGAATGATTTGGTGAGTAAATTATTCAGTAAAGCAAGCACACGTGATTCTCTTTCATCAATTTTTACAACTGCCGAAGTTGACGGTTGAAAGTATTTCTCTTGGCACCTGCTCGCGCTTACCTGGAGCCCCTGAGCGCCAAGCCCTACTTCACTATAGATCAGACATGGAAGCAGCCCAGGGCATCTGCTCAGCTATGGCTAGCCATCATTGTGATTTGAGGATATAATAAAAAGGCCTTGTTAGTTACTTAACATCTTCTCTGAATGATGACACATCCTAGCTGCCTGAGCAGTCAATTAGTTCTTCTATGCCTCTGTTTCATTTTGTGTAGTTTTAAGGCTGAAAACACTAGTTCATGGCAACATTGGGGGACTGAATGAAGAAATCGTGCAATGAACTCAGAACGGTGTTTAGCAAATGGGACTAGCATATAAGTACATAAAATGAAACGTATAGGGACAAACACATTAACAGAGAATAAGAAATTATTTTAGGTGAACATGAAGACATTAACATTTTGTTGTAAAACAATACTGTAAGTACAGTTGTCCCTGACCTGAGTGCTTCTTCTAGATGGCAAAGCGCGCTTGCTTCTGCTGCTCTCACCCTTACTGATGGCATTCCAATCTACCCGGTTAGAACTGCAAGTCATTCACAGTTCTTTCTCCCTGATTACACTCAGTTATTTCCTCCTTCATTTTCTTACTTCTATCCAGGACAGTCTCTAGCGTTCTGTACCTAGATTTGACCATGTCTAGAGGGACGAGCAGGCCTGATCCAGAAAGGGCTGCTTGTCGTGTAGGAGGAAGGGACAAAAAATGGAAACTTTATGATCAATACGGCAAGCAGTTAGAAAGAGGTTCAGCTGGTGGCTGCAGAAGAGAACTGGAGGATGTGGGAACACAGATGGTAAAACCAGTCACAAAACGAAGGCTCGGAGATGCGGGTCCTTCCTGGAGATCCACCAACCACCAGGTACCACTCTGTGCTAACTACCTTTAATGTATTATTTCATTTGCCTCTTGTGGCTGCTGCAAAGGGATGATGGCTTCGCTCTCACCTTACAAGTTAGAACAGCGAAGCACAGGAAGGGTTTGGATTCTTGCCCCAGGTCAGGACAACACTAGGTTTTGAATCTCAGTCTTTTCGAATTCAGAGTCTCAGCTTTCCAACTCAGTATGGCAAAGACAAAAGTGACAGGTGTGGTCATGGAAACGCGCCTGAAATCAGGTTGAGTAACTCTACAGGTGGGTTTGGCACATTGTTTTTGGTGGAATCACCAGGTAGTGCCTCTCTTTACAGGCCATGTGAGCTCAATCACCGTTCCTCACCCTAGCACAAAGGCAGTCATTGGAATGGATGTGGCTGTCTTCTAACACAAACCCTGTTTATAGAAACAGGTGATGAGTCACCCTGAGCAACAGGAGGTGGGCTTGCCAAACGCTGTTCTAGAGTCTGATTTCTTAATCAACCTTGCTTTCCTCAGACCACACATACATCTCTACTTCAACCCAATTCTTAAACAAAAAATAAAATTAAAAAAAGGCGGGAAGAGGGCAGTATTCAGGTGGCCTGTGTTTAATTAAGTCAGGCAGAGGGAAATTTATGCTAACTTTTAGTTATTTAGTTTCTGCCCCCCCTTCCTTCTTGTTCCCCAAGTGAACAAAAGCAAAATAATAAATTTATGATAGCATAAAAACGTTAGGACCTGGAAGATAAGTTCTTGAAATACAGTGAGCTGAGGAGACGAATGAACCGCAGTGAGAGCTCCTATAGTGGACTTGTCAGTGCCTGGCTCGGTAATGCCACGGGTAACTTCAGACTTAGGCCTCGCTGTTCCTGCGACAAGCAACCAAAGGAAAGGCTAGAATGGATAACGGACTTCCCTCTGCAGGCCCCACCCCAGCCATATCCCCTACGCTTTATGGTCCTATCTGTCCTGTGCAAGCCTTCGCACAGATGGAGTAATGACTTCGTATATGACATCAGCATCTTTGAGATATACACTGAAGCACAGAGGGTGGGCAGAGACTTCCGTTTGCCTGTTCCGTCACCAGGTGCCCCGTGTGTCCCCACAACATCTTCTACTCTCGTTGCTATCGCCAACCTCAGAGTTCTGAGGACCCCACATGTCACAGACCTTGTACCCCAGTCACACACACATACAATTGATTAATTGAATCTGGGCAAGGCTTTGACGACCTTCTGGGTTTTTACTTTCCTTTAACCAATGAGATGCCAAAGTCCAGGGAGAACAAGAAATTTACAAGGGCCATTAGGTTGGACAGTTTTCTGTCAACTTGACACAAGCTAAGGTCACCTGAGAGGAGGGAGCCTCAATTAAGAAAATCCCTCTGTGGTGAAAAGAATAAGGAGTAGGCTGATGAGGGAGGCCTGCTTATCACCTGGGGTCGTGGTGGTGTCTGGGCCAGGGCTGTGGCCAAGAGCCATGTCTGGGTCTGTGGTCCTATAACAGCCTCGGTCTGGGTTGATGCTCATGGCCTCTGTTACCACCAAGGGCCGTAAGGATGCCCCAGGTCAGGTCAGCCACCTGAATCCATGTTGATGCTCGAGGGCCATGCTGCAGCTGGGGCCATAAAGATCTGAGTGACCTGACCTGCTACCCAATGCCATGATGACGTCAATGCTAGAGCTGCAGCAGAGGGCCATGTGTGACTGCAGCCAGGGTCTGTGTTGATGTCTGAGGCTCCTGATACCATCAAAAGCCATGCGGATGCCTGAGGTCTGAGGGCCACACTGTCACTGGGGACATGATGATCCTCGTGAGGGGCCTCCACTGACACCTCGGGCAAAAGTGACATCCAGACCTGGTTGCTGCTGAGGGCCATGTCTGAGTCTGTAGTCCTGCTGCAGCTGGGGTCTGTTTGAAGTCCAAGGTCTGTTTTGCCACCAAAGGTCACATGGAATCCTTGAGTTGAAGCCACAACCTGTGCTCTTGTTTTTGACCAAGAGAGCATACAGCTGCCAGAGTCTTTCTGATCTGAGTGGCCAGTGCTTCTCCCTGGAGCCAGGACACCATCTGGGCCCAAGCTGCTGCCAAGGTCTATGACTGGGTCCATGGCCTTGCTGCACTGAGGCCTGTGTCATCTCGGGAGGCCATAGGAACCTTGAATGATGAAACCCGAGGGCCATGCTGAGCCAGCCAGGCCCTTCACTGGGAAAGCTGGCCCTGCTCTTTAATGGCCACTGCAGCATGAAAGTCAGACCAACCCTCACAGGAAATCTGACCTGCACACTCAGGAGAGACGGCCCCACCCCCCACCACAGGGAAGGGAGAAATGACCCTTTATGGCAGGTGTATAGGGAAGCTGGGTCCCTCAGCTTGCCTGAGGCTGGCAGTCTCAGTGGCCTGAACTAGCCTTATCAGCTACCACCCAGGCCCACAGCAGGGCCTCAGCTTGGCTCACCCTTGCAATTTCCCCCATCTAGGACCTGCTGCAGCGTGTGAAGGGACTGGTCCTGTGGAACAATACCGGCAGCATCTCTATAGTTCAGGGCAACCACAGAGGAGTTCCAGTGACGATCCAGTGATGATGGTGAGCCAGAAACCAGAGGCCTTGCACCAGACCAGTGACTCATTGTCATGAACATTTGCTAGTAAAGCTGACCGGATAAAGGGTATATACTATGTGACATACCGCAGCTCCCAAAGCCACCAGGACGAATGAAGAGGTGTTGGAGAGGTGGAATAGGGGGAGGAGTGAAGAGGGTATTTTTTTGTTTGCTTTGGTTTGGTTTGATTTTTTTAACTGGGTGGGGCACTGCAGGAGTGAGGGGAGGATTTTGGGGTACTGGGAGGTGAGCAGAATTGGGGTGCATGATGTGAAATTCTCAAAGAATCATGGAAATTTATGTTAAATTAAAAATGATAAGAATAGAAAAAGGGTTTTAAAAAAGAAAATGCCTCTATAAGATTAGGCTATAGAACATTTCTTAATGAATGATTGATGCAGGAGTTCTCGGCCCATTGTGGGTGGTGCCATCCCTGGGCTGGTGGTCCTGAGTTCCATAAGAAAGCAGGTTGAGCAAACCATGGGGAGCATGAAGCTCCCCTCCATGGCCTCTCCATCAGCTCCTGACTCCAGGTTCCGGTCCTGACTTCCTTCAGTGATGCACATGATGTGGAAGTGTAAGGCAAACAGACCCTTTCCTCCTCCATTTGCCTTGGTCCTGGTGTTTCATCACAGCAATAGTGACCCTAACTAAGACAGCCACTCAGAGAATATGCTGCTGAATCACTTGTGGAAGAGAGGTCTTCCCCAAGACCCAGTGCTAGCTGGGCTGCTTTCGCTAGCCAAACTCTGGCTTTCAAATGTTGTGTATGTGAGTTGTTTGTACTTTGAAGAATATTTTTTTCCTAAAGTAGTTCCATGAAATTCTCTTAAATAACTTTTTGTACTAGAATAAAACAGTAATCAATACAGCTATTATCATTATATATCATTCATTATATATCATTATATATGAAACTGGGGCAAAGCCTTAGGGAGTGGACATTCCTGCATCAAATCCCACTTTTGTCTCTCTCTGGTCTGCCTGGGTCTACATTCTCATAGCAACAATGTGCTGCTGAGCAGAGCGTAGGCAAAGCCAAAGCCCAGGCCTGTGGTTTGAGTATGTATTGGCTGGCCGGACTGCAGCTGGTGGCGATGATGAGGAAGACGGGAGAAAGGCTGCAGGAAGACTGCAGTGGCTGGCTGGAAGAAGTCCATCAGTGGAGGATGGGCTTCGGAGTGCAGTGTGGTTAGTCCCGTCCCTCTCACTGCTTCCTGACGGCTAGGAGGTGAACAGCCTCCCCTCACCTTGCTCACATGCCATGATATTCTCCCTCGCTGTGAGACAAGAGTTATAAAATAAAAACTCTGGAAGCAAAAGCCAAAATAAATCCTTCCTCATTTAAGTCGGCTGTGCCAGGTGTCATGTCATAGCCACAAGACAAATGACCAGTACCTCTGGCCGGTTCCCTCCAGTTTGTCAATGTCATCACAACCAAGGAAAGCCTAAGAAAATATCACAGCTAAGGAGGCTCTAAAGTGATGTGATTATTAAATATAATATATTCTAGATAGGATATTGGAGCAGACAGGGTAAATTAAATAAAAACAGAGGATGCCTGAATGCTCCGTGGACAATAGTAAGAACAGGTTGCTAGGAGTTTATTGGTTGTCAGGTTACCATGCTAAATTTAGAAGTTAATAAGACAAAGAAATTTTGGACACATGTAAATAAAATCAAAATAATTCATGCAAGAATACATACGAAGGGGAGGAGCTATCATAAGCGCATTTGAGTGTTAGTCTAGCCCAGTGGTTCTCAATCTCCCTAATGCTGTGGCCTTCAATACAATTCTTCATGTTGCCCTGATGCCCAATCATAAAATCACTTCTGTTGCTACTTCATAACTGTAATTTTGCTACCGTTGTGAACTGTAATGTAAATCTGTGTTTTCCAATGGGCTTCCCAGCAGTCACTGTAAAAGTGTTTTTAATCCCCCAAAGGAGCCATGATCCACAGGTTGATAATCTCTGGTCTAGGTGAACATAAGCTCTATGAGTTACAGAAACAAAGCAGAAAGAAGCAGGGCTGACTCTAACATGTCAGGCATGGTAAACACAGTGCCTTGGCACTCAAACACCGTTTGGACTAAAGCTTCTTTTTAAGTTAGAAGAAAGCTATCAATTTGAAAGGTGTCCAACAAGTTTTCATTCATTTTTCACCTGGGAAAAAGGAAAAGCAATGTTTAGGGACCATAAACCCACACTGTGGTGGGGGCGTCCACAGGGGCCAAAGTGACTAAGATCCCAGAATCCCTGTGTGTCCTTTAGGACTCAGTTAAATGGCAGGAATGTGCCATCAACCAGGAAAATAATGTGCCCCGGACTGAGAATGAGGAACTCAACCCTCTGCCCGCTCCCCAGGCAAGAAATCAAACTCACTGACTAAGAACATGGGCACAGCTGAAAAGAAGCCATTGCTCTCCCCAGAGGGGAAAAGGACATGAGGGACGAGTCTCTGTGGCCACAGCTCTTGTGGGGACACTAAGCAAACATTAAGACCCTGGGTGATACTTCACTACACATAGCCAGACTTGAGGGAAGTCAGAGACACCACATGGGTTTAGTTCACCAACATAGGACCCTGAAGTTGCCATTTTGAAGAAGATCCCTGGGTGGGGTATGGTGACTCACAACGTAGAGGTTGAGCAGGAGACCATGAATTCTAAAGCCCACCTGGGCTATATAGCAAGTCTATGTCAATGTTATAAAGAGTGAGACCCTGTCCAAAAATATTAAAAAGAAAAGAAGGAAGGAAGAGAAGGAGAAAGAAAAGGAGGGGAAAACGGAGGGAGGGGTCACCCAAAAGACTGACGTTTAGCCATGGTTGGAAATATGGTTTAAAATATTTCAAAAAGCGACAATAGGAATTTATAATATTCCATGGGATTCAACACTTGGAGTCTTCATGGGTGTCATGACTACCCTCTGGCAGCAGAGTCCAACACAAACCAGATGGGGTGATGCGGAGAGTTCTGCACCAGGGATCTGATACGGAAAACACCGGAGCCTCCATGTGTTGACCATCCCAGCAAGAGCTCTCCGAAGCTCATGGGATCTACCATTTGGAGCACAGCGAAGCAGAGGGGCCTCAAATCATCTCCATTCTCGAAGCTAATTTCCATGATCAAAGGGAAAAATGTCACTAATTGACTATTTCAGGAGCCAAAGCTAACGAGCTGGGGCCCTGTCTCCTAAGGCAAGTCTGATGATGGACCGGTTATTCCTCAGGCTCTGAGGGTCACCCAACTGACTCCTAATGAGGGGCCCTTTGCACTGGCTGGAGTTCAAAAGCTGAGATTTCCTTTCAGTGCCACGGCCATAATGAGAAGGAAAGACTGAGACACACACAGTGGCATTGTGTCACTTTTCATCCGAGGACTCTGTGGAAGGACACCTTTGACCATTACACACGCCCCAAACTTTTTTTTCTTCCCAGAAAATAGTCTCAACTATACATAAGAATGTCTATTAATATAATTATCTGGCACAAATAGATTGAATTTTAAAATGTTCTCTAAGGATATGAATTCTTAGCAAAATAGATTACAGAAGAAAAACATTAAAGAATTAATGTCTTCAATAAAATTGATACTAACACATAGCCACAGAGGAAAACCTGTCTGCCAAAATTAAAGCCACTGACTTTGATCGAAAGACTATATCTATGCTACAGTAGAAATAAAATTAATGTGCTGGGTTTCACTATTATTCATAGTCTACCAATTCTAGTCATTGCGAGAAAGAAGAGATGGCTAGAGTCACATAGACTGAAAATGAATGAGCAGACATTCCTAGCAGTGTGACCTCACCGTCAGATAACCCAGGAGAATACACCAGGAAATCATTTTAATTAATAAAAGCTTCAGAGGCAGACTGATAAGAAATAAATGCACACACACTCTCACACACAAGCGACTTTTAGACAATGGCTGAAATTGTAAAGGAAAGGAACGCATTGCTAGTGTGTGCGGAGAACAGCTATAATAAATGCTTTTGCTGAGAATATCTGTGACCTCTAAGGATAGATCAGCAGTATTTTACTAAGAGACTTAAAGACTTAAGAAAGTGGAGAGAAACATCATCTCAGATGACAAGAAAAATTTGAAAATAATAATCGTTTCACATCAGCTTACAATCAGAATAAATCTAAACATGAACGTATTTACTTTTCACTTGACAAATTGCTCTGAAGGTCACCCAGACATAAAATGTAAAGAGCAAGCACAACTTTAAAACTACACAGCGCAGCGGGAGCACTCCCCAAGATCTGCAATACATACTGTCGACTTGTCGTTCTGAGAGTATTTCTTATTGGTATAAATCAGAGTCACAGGATGGCAGAGTCACCAGTCCTGAATAGTATGTGTGTGTGTGTGTTGCATTGCGTGCGTTTTTGTGCACCACATACATGCAAGTCCCCATAAGAGTGTCAGCTCCAGATCTCCTGGAGCTGAGATGACAGATGGATGTGTGCTGCCTGATGTAGGTGCTGGGAACCGAACTCTGGTCCTCTGCAAGCACAGTAAGTGCTCTTCACTGCTGAACCATCTCCATCCCTGAGACAAAGTTTTAATTAAAAGTTGACCTTTGCTAAAAATAAAAATGGAAATGTTAATATTGCTAGTAAACTAATAAAAAAATTCAAAAATATTATACAGTTTTGCCGAAGAGATTCTTTGTGGCTGAATTTAAACTTGAAGTGACCTTTAAGTTCCAAACATTGCTTCAGGTTGACCGAATATTAAAGCGAGCGCCCAGGGGTGAGGAAGCAGCTGCTCCATTCCTGAAGCTCTGTTTCAGAGGAACAAGGCAAGGTAGTGAAAATCCACCTCCATTTTTCAATAGTAAAAAGAAAAACTGATAAGGAAGGATTAGTTTACTTCAACTATAGGGCACCTATTCGGATTTCATTTTAACAGCTTTATTGAGAGTCAGCTCATACACCACGAAAGTCATTTGTTCAAAATCTACTTTTCTTTGTAGTTAAATGGGAGAACCTCTTTTTAAAGATTTGTATGTGTACGGGTGTTATGCCTACATGCATGTGTGTGCATCACATGTGTGCCTGATGCCCAAGAAGACCAGAAAAGGGCATCAAACCCCCTTGAACTGGGGTTATATTGTGGTTGTGAGATGTCCCATGGGAGCAAGGAATTGAACATGGATCCTCTGGAAGAGCAGCCAGTGATCTGATCTTAACCACTGAGCCATCTCTCCAGCCCCTCAGGTATATTTCTCAATGGCTTTTTAGTTACAGAGTTGAGCATCATTTTCATCCCATTTAGAGTAGTCAAGTTCAGCATGCTAGCTGACCCATCCCACCCTCATCTTGCAACCTGTCTCTGGCTCCAGTATGTACGTTCACACATGACTGTGATGGCTATTCTTGGCTGTCAACCTGACAGCATCTGTAATTTCCTAAAATCCAAGCAGCTGAGTACACCTTTGAGAGTTTTTTTTCTTAATTAAATTATTTAACGTGGAAAAAATCCACTTTTAAAACAAGTATTTTCAGGTGGGACCATCCACCTTTAATCTGGGCCACAGCTTCTGCCGGCAGCCTAAATAAAGGGCATGGAAGAAGCAACTTCCTTTCTTTGCCTGCTTGCCCTCATCCTCCCTGGCCAGTTGGTTCCTTCACTGGCATTTCAGTCTACTTCAGGATGCTGAAGACGTGCTGAGACACCCATCCTTGTAGTCTGAACAACTACTGGATTCTGGGACTTTCCATTTGTGGACAGTTGTTTTTGAACTAGCTGGACCACTGTCTGTGATAAATTTCTAATAAATTTCCTAGACAGACAGACAGACAGACAGACAGATGGAAATTCACCGTCTCACTCCTGCTCCTATATAGAACCCTGACTAACACACTGATGCCTTGTGCTCATTTCTCTTGACACACTGTAATGGTTCCCACTTCATAGTGGGTATCACTGCTTCATTTCCTTCCATTGCCAAATAATATCCCAGTCTTTAAAGACACAGCACTTACTAAGTGATGGATTTTAGCTGTTGATTATTTTGGATATTGTGAATAATTCTGTTCTGAGCATGCCCATACAAGTAGTGTGGGGAGGATGCATGTACGTGTTCACAGAAGTCCACATATCTGCATGCACATATTCACAGATGAGAAAGATGTCTAATGTCTGCCTGTATTCTCTCTCTCTCTGAATTGTTGCCTGAAAAGTGTCTCCAAAAAAGTAAGGTGCTTGCCATTTCACCTAGGCTGGCTAGTTAGAGAGCTCCTGGGATGGTCTCCAACGACCAGTGATGTTCAGTCATGCTCAGCCATACCTTTTTTTCCATAGAAACTGAGGATCCAAACTCATCATGTTTCTTGTATATTCTTTAGACGTATCTTTTAAATTTGATCTTTTGTAGATGAGTTATGGAAATTATTCATACTTCATAGATCAGACACATGATTTGCAAATATTTGACCACATTCTGTGGTTTGCCTTTTACTTACTAATGTACTGGGAAGCGGGAAAGTTTTCATTTTTGGTGGACAATTTATTTATATTTCTCTTCATTGCTTGAGCTTTAGTGGTGTCATAGCAAAGAAGTCCTGGCAGCATCCATCCCATGATCTATTTTTAAATTGATTGACATAGTTGGCATTGTTAAGTAATTTTCAAGAAAGACTGATTTTTTGGCATAGCTACATGGTGTGTCTTATTACTCTGTCTGTCCCTTTGCAGTAAATTCTAAGTCATCTCATCAAGGGATCCTTAGGCAACATCTAAGAGCAGATAATAGCAGAATATAGAAGCTTCATTGGGCCCAAGGGGTTATTTAAACCTGTATGAATATGAAGCATTGTCGTACTTTTTTGGGAAGTTTATATTCCTTGTAGCTGTGATATAACTTTTAACATCTTCAACAAATAGAACTAAGAAAACTAGATGCCCATGAGCAGCGTGCAGAAGAACAAAATTAGACCCATATCGATCACTCTGCACAAAAATTTGAGCCAAAGCAAGATTGATAGGGTGAAAATAGCCATCCTACAAAAGGCAATCTACAGATTCAATGCAATTCTCACCAAAACTCCAACACAATTCTTCACAGAATGAAAAGACAATTTTCAGCTTCATGTGGAAACATAGAAAAACAGGATAACTAAAAAAAATCTTGGATAACCAAAGAACTGCCAGTGTTATCACCATCCCCTCATCTCAAGTTGTGTCACAGAGCTAGAGTAATAAAAACAGTATGATATCGCATAAAAACAGACATGTTGTTCAATGTAACTCCTGATTTTCTTTATATAGAAACCAGAAATGCACTGGACAAAAAGACAAATGATGCTGGTCAAACTAGAAGGCTGCATGGAGAAGATTGCAAATAGATCCATATGTATCACCCTGGAAAAGAAAAAAAATCAACCCTAAATGGATAAAGATCCTCAAAATAAGACCAGACACTCTGGACCTGATAAAAGAGAAAGTATGAAATAGTTTTGAACTCACTAGAACAGAAAAAGCCCAAGCACTAAGATCAAAACTTAATAAATGTACGTCATATCTGTATAGACAAGGGCACCATCATCCAAAGTGGCAGGCTACAGAACTGGAAAAGATTTTTACACAACTGTAGAGGGTTGGTATATAAAACAAATTTTAAAAACTAAGAAAACTGGACATCAAGAAAACAAAGGATCCAACAAAAAAAATGGGGGAAAGATCTAAACAGAAAATTCTGAAAAGAGGAAACACCAATGGCTGAGAGTCACTTAAAGAAATATTCAACATGTTTATTCATCAGGGAAATGCAAATCAAAACTACTTGAAATTTCATCTCGCATACATCAGAACAGCAAGATCAAAAAAAAAAAAAAAACAAGTGACAGTTCATGTTGTGAGAATGTGGGGTGAAGAGAAACTCATTCATTGCTGGTGTAAACTCCTACTGCCACTATATAAAGCAGTGTGGCACTTCCTCAGGAAGCTAGGAATCTATCTATCTCAAGATCCAGCTATACCACTCTTGGGTCTATACGCAAAGGACCCCAAATCCTACTACAGAGGCACTTTCTCACCCATGATTATTGCTGCTCTATCCATAATAACCAGAAATTGGAAGCAGTTTAGATATCTACCAGCAGATACATGTGTTAACAAAATGATAGCCGGGCGGTGGTGGCGCACGCCTTTAATCCCAGCACTCGGGAGGCAGAGGCAGGCGGATCTCTGTGAGTTCGAGACCAGCCTGGTCTACAAGAGCTAGTTCCAGTGCAGGCTCCAAAGCCACAGAGAAACCCTGTCTCGAAAAACCAAAAAAAAAAAAAAAGAAAGAAAGAAAGAAAAGAAAATGGGATATATTTACACAATGGACTTTTTAAAGATTTATTTATTATGTATACAGTATTCTTGGTATTCTGTCTGCATGTGTGCCTGGAGGCCATAAGAGGACACCAGATCTCATAGATGGTTGTGAGCCACCATGCGGTTGCTGGAAATTGAACTCAGGACCTTTGGAAGAGCAGGCAGTGCTCTTAACCACTGAGCCATCTCTCCAGCCCCCTACACAATGGACTTTTATGCAGTTGTTTTTTAAAAAATGAAATTAACTGGTAAATGGAGCTATCAAAAACATCCTGACTGAGGTAACCCATACTTAAAAAGACAAATATGGTATGCATTTGCTTACATATGGATGTTGGCTTTCAAGCCTTCAATAGGCGAGCTGCTATCATATAAACACGAGGTGTTATATAGAGTAAGGAACTAGAAAGGAAGGGTCTCCAATGGAAGGAGAAATAAGAGTGTATGGCTGGCACAGGGGTGGGAGGGCCGTAAGAGAGAAGAGGGGGCTAAATAGGGAATGTGGAGTGGGACAGCTAACACTAAGGGTTATTGGGGGGGTCATATGGAAACTTACTACAGCAGAAATTTCTTAAAATATATATCTATATGAAAGAACACTAAATGGAGTCATCAAATAAGGGAGGAAACAAAACCCCAACTGGATATCTCTTGCTACCAAATGAAATCTCCAGTGCCAGGAATGGGTTATACCTACCTTGTTGGCCAAGGGAACCCCAGTGGAAACTCCCAAACAACTCAGGCGATTGCCAAGGCTTTTGGTTGTTCTCCACAAACTGATGGTAAGGCCCTTTTGCTGAAGGCAACATTATGTATCTCATTGAATACAGAGAAGTAGAATTATGACACACTTACTGCCTAGGGTTCATAGTAGTGGAAAACACTTTGCATGCTATCAAAGAGAAAGCTAAACACAAAACCATTTATAAACCCTCTGATCTATAATGGTGACCTGCGTGCCTGATACATTGGTGCAAGAGTGGAAAACTTTGGGAGTAACCCATCACTTCCTAACTTGATTTTAAGGCCCACTGCATGAGATGGAGCTGATTTTGACATTGCTTGGGTGACCAAGAATCTGAAACGAGATAGGCCATGGACCTAGAGGGAAAGCAAAGAACTCCCAATGGTATTCTACCCATAGATCAGTCTCTCACTCAGCTTTCATTAAAGAAGCTTCCTCCTGCAGAATTTGGGGCCTGACACAGAGACCCATGACTGTACAATGTGCAGAAAATGAGAGGACCTTGGAACACTCAGTCCTAAATGGGATGTCTTCATCAACCCTTTCCCTCAGGGCTCAGGGAATTCTGTGGAAGAGGAGGTAGAAACATTGTAAGAACCAAAGGGGATGGTTGACACCAAGGAAATAGTGTCTTCCAGATACAACAGGGCTAACACACATGAACTCACAGAGACTCTTGGGAACATGCATAGGGTCTACACAGGTCCAAATCAGACAGAGTTTTAGCACTGAGGTGGAGAAGGGGACATGAGCTCCCATCCCTACGCCAGAAGCTATCTCCAATTGACAATCAATCACAAAGGAAAAATTCATTTCCCAAAAGTGTTTCACTGAGTATACATAGGACACTTAAGGGAGGCCCCAAGTTCAGCAATATATGAACAATGCAAATCAAACTCAAAAGTATTGGGGAGATTTTGTTTTTTAACTCATAATGCTTTGTTTGAGCATTTTTTAAATCTTACTGGTCTTTTGTTGGTATATTATGGTTTCCAATTTTGTATCTTTATGGTGTGTGTGCCTCTGTATGTGTGTACACTCGTGCACATGCGTGCACATACACGCGCATACTTTTCTTGTGCTCTTGTTTCTTTCATTTGTTTGCATGTTTGTCAATTTTGTTTTATTCTTTTTTTTTATTAACTCGTTTCCTTAAGATAGAGAGAAAGAAAGCACAGAGATGAAAGAGTAATGTGGGCCAAGGGTCTTGTACCCTGTAAAGATTTGTCACTTGTATTGGTTTAATAAAGTGCTGATTGGCCAGGAGACAGGAAGGAGGTATAGGTAGGGTGACCAGACTAGGAGAATTCTGGGAAGAGGAAAGGCTAAGTCTGCAGTTGTCATCCAGACACAGAGGAAGCAAGATGAAAATGCTGCACTGAAGAAAGATATCAAGCCACGTGGCTAAACATAAATAAAAATTATAGGTTGAGTTAAGATGTAAGAGCTAGCTAGAACTATGCCTGGGCCATCGGTCAAACACTGTTTTAATAAATATAACTTCTGTGTGATTATTCAGGTCTGGGCAGCTGGGAAACAAAAGCAGTCTCCATCAAAAAAGTGAGAGAGTGGGGAGGATCTGGGAGGCAACGAGGAAGAGGAAACTATGATCAGAATATATGTATGGCAAAAAAATTATTTTCAATAAATATAAAACTAAATTTAAAAATAAATCTATAAATGAATAAAATTAGATCCATGTGTATCAAAGTCTTCAGTTTGAAACCTGCAGCCCTAAAACTACTAGAAGAAACATGAGCGGTATGGCTGGCACAGGGAAGGAGTTTCTGAACAGGACTCCATGTGCTCGGGAATTAAGGGCATCTGACAACTGGAACCTCCTAAAACTAAAAAGCTTCTGTACTGCTAAGGAAGCAACCAGTGAAGCAAAGAAGAAAGGAACAGAGTGAAAGACAATTTTTGGCAGCTCTACATCTGACAGAGGATAAGTCTAGAACATGCTAAGATCTCAAAAACAAAGACTTCAAGAAACAAATGGCCCAATTTAAAAACAGACTAGGTAGTCTCAATGGATAGAGCCACAAAACCACCCCCTCCTTCAAGGTTCTGGAAACATTTCAGAAGAGGGGGCATGAAGATCGTAAGAGCCAGGGGACCAGGAGTTTGCAGTGAAATTGTGCCTCCTAGTTATGTCAGAAGCTACACCCATCAAGTCTCACCAGCATGACGGACTAAGCATGAACTGAGCGAGGACAACAGCAGACATGTCAAAGTGAGTGGGCGAAGACCCACAAGGCCTTAATCCTACACAAAGAACTTCAGGCAACCAAGGATGCTGAGAGCAGGAGGAATAGTCTTTCCCCGGGAAGACCAGATCAATTGTTATCTAATACTAAATGGTCAGCCCTGAAAACATAAATACTAGTAACATATACAGACTAAAAAATGTTATATTTAGGAATATAAATATGTATATATTTATATATATGTATGTGTATATATATATATATACATACATGTCACAACAATTAATGAAAAAGAGGCCATGATTTGAAAGAATAAGGAGGAATATATGAGAGGCTTTGGAGGAAAAGAAAGGGAGAGGGGAACTGTGCAATCATAATCTCAAAATGAAATATTAAATCTCAAACAAATAGTCTATGGATATAAACAGAGTTCTCAATAGAGAAAAAATGAAGTGGCTAAAAAGTACTTCAAAAAGTGTTTGTCACCAGCTTCGCTCAGTCCTTAGCTGGGGAACACTGGGCCTGTTTGATGTTTTCGACACTGGAAAGCAATAACACATGAAAACGTTCAGGTAAGGAAGGGGAGAATAAACTGCCAATATAGACAAAAACGTAGCAAGGAAAATACAGCATAACACCAAATCCATCGCTCCAATACTAGGAGGATATGTGTCTTCTAAACTTTTCTGTGTGCTCCATAAATTATCTCAAGCTTTCAGCAATAGATGTTAACACCTTCTCTTACGAACCAGCCCCACCTGGCCCTAACTCCATTCTCATTGTTTTCTTAAAGCCTCCCTCGACAGGCTCCACTATCAGACTACCATTGTTAATTCCCAGGTCTCAGACAATTGCTTCCTATTTTTATGCCCGAGCTCAGAATGGTCCCCCAGTCTATACTTCGCTTCCCCCTCGCCTCTTCTGAAAAGAGATGGCTCATCTTCCAGCACCTGGCTCTAAAATCTCACACTATCTTCTTGAACCCTTAAGCTAAAAATAATTCTTCTCTCCAAAGTCATTTGTCTGTAACTTGGCTCTTATCACCCTTGCCTTCTCCTATCTCGCTATTATAGATAAAACTGCTTTTGATTTATTGCCCTCCTGGGAGTGGAGGCAACTTAGTAGCATTTAGGTCATAAATATTTCCGATTTTTCTCCCAGTTCTTAGCAATGTTTGCTCAGCTGAATCACCAACGGAGCTTCATGATGGTGTGTTAAAGTGGTGTGTCCAAGTAGCAAAGGGCACAGGAAGTCACAGGAGTGGTGACGGAAAATGACGACCAGAAGGCCTTCTGCAAGGAGGCTGCTGGTCCCAGCTACACAGGACAAGCATGGCCGTGACTAT
Organism: Dicrostonyx torquatus; assembly: GCA_028555095.1. NCBI lineage: Eukaryota > Metazoa > Chordata > Mammalia > Rodentia > Cricetidae > Dicrostonyx > Dicrostonyx torquatus. Next base: position 6,251,619 of record JAQHUG010000073.1, read on the forward strand.
TTAGCTGTAGGGTAGTGAGCCAGTGTGAACCCGGCGTGTGTGTGTGTGTGTGTGTGTGTGTGTGTGTGTGTGTGTGCGCGCGCGCATTACCATGCATGTGTACACGCAAGTGCACAGGCCATGTGAATGCACCTGTATGTGAAGGTCCAAGTTCAGTATCGTATCTTCCCTCAGATGGGCCCCAGCCCCCATCTCCCCAGCTCCTGAACTGCTCTTAATTTAGTCAACAGGTAGGAAAGGAGTTTGTACTCTGAGCAAGTCCCCTCCCGCACAGAGAGAAGGAGGAGCATGCACAGCAGCCCCTGTTGGCAGAGTCTTCCTGATGCTGCCGAAGCAACTCCTACTCTGCCTTGAGAACGGGGCAACACCGGTGGCACAGTGTGTAAAGAGCTTTTTTTCATTGTAACTTTCTTTTTCAAAACGAATCCTCCCAACCGCCCAGGGCTCTCAACTGATAAGACTGAAGGTTAAAAAAAAAAAAAAGAAAGAAAGAAAGAAGAAAAGAAAAGAAAAAAGCTGTGCTGTCCTGAGAGATGCTAGTCCTGTTCTTGGTTTGCTCGCTACTGCCTCCTGAGTCGTCTGACTCCACGTTCGATGATTCCTCAGCTGCCCTACTCTCATCGTCTTTAGAGAATCTGAGGAAGAAGTGTGTCATTCAGAAAATCAGCCCACGGTGGGACCCAGAAGAGCAGCGACAGAAGAGTAAGATCTAACGCCCCTCACCTTATAGCTGGGGATAGTAAATCACAGATCGGGGAAACAAGCAGCTCCCTGCCAGATTAAAGGGAACCCAACTTGAGTAGTGGTGTGCTAGACAGGCTGAGTAGCAGCCATGTCCCTGTAAGTAATGACATGTGCTCAGTCGCGGGGCTGCAGAAACGGAAGGCCATCCACAAGAACACGAGAATACATTGGAATCAATCCGCCAATCACCTCCCGACAAACTGAACCTTCCCCCGTTTACGTGTGCACCCCTTTGGCAAACATATATTAAACAGGCGCAATGTGCCAGTCTCTACACCACATCCCAGCTGTGCATACAGCTCCAAGTAGTTCATGGACCCCCGCTCTAAGGACTCTTGTACAGGAGAGGCAAATATCTCACCCTCGTGGAAGAACCGCCGACGCTAAGCAACAGCTTCATAAATCAGCAAACGACTTCGCTCCGACAGTCTCATCTTCCCGAATAAGTTTATTTACGTAAGTGACTCGGAACCGAACTAGCTAACGAGCCACTTTGCAGAGCTGTGATGGAACTGGCTTCCATGCCGTTTTGTTGCAAAGAGAAATTGGTTCAAAGCAAGAGTGTGGAGCCCTTTTCTCCTTCCTCAGCCAAATTTCTTTGCCATTTGACTACAAATTATTCTGAAGAGCTTCATTTAAAGTCACAACCACGGCTCATCAACCGCGGGATGCCAGGGTTACAGCGTCACTGTTGGCAAACATTTGTCCCCAATTGATAGCCACTGGCGAGCACACACAGTCCATTTGTACTGAGTGGAACAGCCTACCCTTGAATTTCACCTCCAGCACTTGCTGTTCTTGTTAAAAAGTAAATGCTGTCTTACAGATTTCCTGTCATGGCTTTCTTCCTCCCCACCATGTTGTATTTAAGCGTGTCCCGACTGAAGTTTGATACTTAGACATCATGATTTGGTGAAGAGATGAGATTATACAGATCAAGAAACCAAGATTATACAAGTTACATTGGCTATTGGTTCATCTTTGATGGCCATTTATTGTGACTCCTGGATTGTTCTGCAATGTCTTGGGACTACTGCAGTTATCCTAACCACTTGGTACAGGACAGCCAATTAGAGGGCTCTTCCCTAGGAGATAGCTTTCCTCCCAGCCTCAGTATTCCTTACTTGACTGTAGCTATTTGTATAAGCTTGGGGCTCCAACATATTATTCACTTCCATGTTAGCATGTCTGTTGATGACTCTTGTTTAGCTCTTCTTCCGGTCATTGTCTCTTTTCTCTCTAAAAGCTGGAAATGCTAGATGAGGGAGCCACAGGGATAAGGGTCACATTAGAGCCATCTTCCTGGACTGCAGATGAACATCTCACTTATCTTTACATGACCCATGAAGGGTAGTGGTGGTGGTGGTGGTGTGTGTCATGCATATGCACATGATTGTGCATGTGTGCATCCCTAGAGATGTTGTGTCTACACACATGTGTATGTATGCATTGAGACAAGAGGTCAATGTTAGATGTCTTTCTCCAGTGCTCTCCATTTTAGGATTTGAGATAGAGTCTCCCCCGTTGGTTTGGCTAGACAGACAGGTCTGTGACCTCCAGGCATCTCGGCTCTGCCTCTCCAGCACTCCTAATAACGGTATCATCAAGCCACTGTTCTCTGCTTCTTAGATAAATGCTGAAGATCCAAACTCAGGCCCTTGTGTCTGCCAAAAAAGCATTTTTACTGACTAAGCCAGCTTCCCAGGCCCTAGCCCCCCTAGAAAAGCCTCACACTTTCGTGTCTTTGTCCTTCTGAGGGCCTTATCACTATAACAGTGCTTTGGAGGACACGGCTTCTTCAACATATGTGTTTTACAGACTCAGAAACATTAGACCACAACCTTTACTGGTTAACTGTATGTGTTAGCCGATCTAATATCTAGCTCCATTGTTTGATATTATTCTGGATGTGCCTATGAGTGTTTTTCTAGTTGAGTTAACACTTAAATCCTAGACTAAGCCAAGCAGATTCCCCTCCCTGAACGGGGTAGGCCCCATTCAATGTGTAGAGCACCTGAACAAAATAAGGAGCCTAAGAGGGATTGCCTCCAGGCCAACTACTAGACCTAGGATATTGGCCTTTGCCAGTCTTTGGGCATAGGACAAAATCTTGTCTCTTCTCATGCCTGGCACTGTAGGTTTTAGACGGAAGTATACAGCATGAGCTGCCTCTGTTCAGAAGCCTTTCCTCCTGAACTAGGGTTGCACAATCAGCTCTCTGGAGCAACAGCATGCTGGCTGCAGATCTTGGCACTTTCCAGCCCCCATAGTAGCATACACACAAACACACACACTCAGACACACACACGCACATGCATGTCTATTGTTTCTGAAGAACCCTGTATTACTACTGGATAGATAGAACTGTGGGTAAAGGGTCTTGTTTTGTAAGTTTTTAACACTTGTATATGTCTATATGTGGGTACATATATTTGCAAGCACACCCTAAAACTATACGTGCACATAAAGAAGTACATAAACATAGATGTTTTAAAAAGAAAATTTTAGGAATCAGCTCAGCTTTTGACCAGGTTCCATGCTGACTCTGGCACACGTGCAGACTCGGCCAGAACTGACATGAGAAGTTGTCTCGGCAGGTGGTGAGTTCATCGTGGGAGATGTAAGCTCAGTCTCCAAAGCCAGGTGCCTACTTGCCTTGGTGTCCCACCACATGGAGAATAATAAACATTGGGATTTCCACTTCCATTTTGTGAATCATTTTCTTCCCTTGTGAAATGGGACTTGTGAATACCCCAGTGAGCCATCAGGAAGCTTAGAGGAAAATCTATGAGTGTCTGTGGATTCCTCTATGGTAATTACAGCATCACACTAACACGGGATCTCGTTTTCTGTTTTCTGGACTCTGACTTTTACGGTCCTACTCAACTGACCGTATTCTCCAAACTGCTCAAAGAAATATGTGGGAACTAATTGTACAGTTGACTATGGCTTTCCATAAATGCACGTTATCTGTGTATTATTTAGTGACCAAGAATTTCAGAACAAAGCCATCATGGCCAGCGAGATAGCTCACTATGTGAAGACCCCTGACACAGCCAAACTACTTCCATTCAGTCACTCACATGTGTGCCTTGGCATAGATGCACACACGTGCACATGTAAGAGTGAACACACATGGGGCATTGTTTGTCTTAATTCCTCAATTACCCTGTTCATAACATACGGAACAAGAACAGCTGTAACATTGTTCGACATATCCCTCGTGTTGCACTGAGTAACCGTATTCAGAGTGACTGTGAGGATGAATGATGCCCTGTGCCTCTTTCAGTTCATTTTTTCTGCTAACGCAAAGCCCATCTTTCTTATATTTTTGGTTGTGAGACTAGCCTCTAACAGCTGAACTGTCTCTCCAGCCCCAGAGTCTTTCTTTAAGAGAACAAAAACAGAAGCGAATCATTCCAAACCTCAAGTGTACCTTCAAGGCCAACTCTCCCCCAGGCATTTCTAAGTCATCCCAAGAAAACATCCCTTGAAAGAGCGTGGTACCCCTGCTCTCCCTGCCGTTTTAACAAAGGTTCAAGACTATTGCCTCTTGAAGTCAGTGGAAGATGCCAGGATGTTAGGGAAATACGGAGTGGGGAGCCTGGGGACAGAAGGGATAAAATAAGACTGTGGTGGCCTAAATTAAGGACTGTAATTTGGTAAAGCTTCTAAGTCACAGCAAGATATGAAAGACGCAGCCTCCAAAGCAGTTTGCCAATGTTTTTGTACTAAAGTAACGCACTTGGAGATTTTTCTTTTAGATTGCAAAAAGATTAAACCTAGTTCAAGCAGTGGGTGGTTTTGGCACTTTCAAACACATAGGACATTTTCTCACCTCCACAACGATATCTAAAGTAGATCCGCCCCAGGTAGAAATGGCCCTAGCGCACAGCAGGTATCGTTAATGTCAGAGATGGCCAGCGTTTTCCAAACACCGAGTTTCAAAGCAGCCACTGCCATCGACACAAGAGAAAGCTTTGAGCTTTGCTTTTAAGTTGCATTTTATTTGTGGTTCTTGTCAAAGCAAAAGGCGTACAATAAATCACTTTGGTCATTTCCTCGGATAAAAATCATTACTCCACCTAAAGCAATGAGGGAAAAGCTGTGGGAACGTGGATAACCCAGCATCATCTTATTAGATCTCGCTCAGAGCTGCAGATATTGGTCCCTCCATGGCAGAGGTCTTCTCCTATTTACCTCCCTGGGTTTCTCTGGCCCCAAGTGGAATACCACCATCCCCACTAACACTTTGTCTGAAAACGGGGGGATGCGGCATGCGATTCAAGTCACAAAAGCCCAGACACGAATCAAAGCCATGAATCTGCTTCCAACTCATAACCCAAAGAAGGGCATTCCTGTTGGGGGCATTTCACAAAATAATGGGATTAAGACAGCAGAGCCATCCCTCTTCCCTCTTGCAGGACAGGGCAGTCTGGATGGCCCACATAAAGAGGTCAGAGAACAATGACAGAGTGACTGGCTCAGCCACTGCTACCTCTGCATCGCTTGCCAGGTTTCTTCCCCTCTTTAACATTCAGCTTCATACGTCAAAATTCTGATGAACAAGATAATGATGACAATGCACCGAGCATCTGTGTGCGTCAAGTAACATACGGCGCACTTGAGCCAGGGTATCTCAGCCAACTTTCAAAACAACTCCGGATAAGAAATGTGACCACCACCAGTTCACAACTAGGTAAAGGAAGGCTCAAAAAGATGAAGCAATGTGTTCGGGTCACTTCTGTGGAGAAAGTGCAGAAACAGGGTTTAAACCCTGGGGTGGCTTCCAGTTTCAAATTCTTTCCTAAAGCAACATTATCTTTTTGGAAATATTGTTTCCCCTTTCACCCAGTTTGTTGTGAGAGTCACAGGAGAGTGGTTTAAGGTCTGCCCTGGACTCACAATGAGGGCAGCCTTGCCCTCGACTGCCAATCATCTTACTGGGTACCGATGGAGGAGAGGGATGGGGAGGTTGCCTGTGAGTAGAAAGAAAAGGTAATTCATTAAATTTAGGCCAGAGGCACCCTTGACCCCAAGGACAAATCAGTGATGGTCACTGTGGCTTTGGTGACAGGTGGTTTATAATTCTACAACCCAGAATCTTAGGAGAGAACTAGAAGTACAAAGAAAGAGTAGTGGCCAGTGCTGCTGGGTGCTGCCGGGTGCTGCTGGGACTTCCGGGTGCTGCTGGGTGCTACTGGGTGCTGCGGAGTGATGTGTTGGGAAATACCTCCCTCACTATGTCCTCGTGTAACCTCGCAGCTCCCTGGAGCATATGATTTAGGGCAACCCGAGGATACGCTTCCATAATTGGAGAGAGCCAGTGCCAGAGAGGAAACCCTTCTTTTATACAAAATTGGCCCTGACTAACACCCAAAAGGAAAGCTTACCAACCGCGATAATTGACCCCGGGCTTCTGCTCCAAAGAAGAATGTGGCCTTCAGGAGCCAAATTATAGGGTTATGGGATTTGCCAGCCATAAACATCCAGTCAGCGACTCATTATCGAGGGTTTTTTCCTCCCTCCTGGAGGAAAGCTATTACAAGTCTTCAGTGGTTAGCTTGTTGCCCAAGACTGCTTGCAAGAACTCTTACAAACTGACACAGTGTGCCCAGGGAGAGGGGTCTCCTTGTGGGCTTCCATCTGCTCGCTTGCCAGGAGGACTGACGGGGATAAGATTCCCGTGTCATGACCGACGCCATTGTCCTTTTCTTTCTTGGCCTTGGACCTAGATTATCAGTTTTTCTTTTTCACTGGAAACAGTCACCTAAGTGCCACAGAAGACGCTGCTCTTCCATTCTTACCAGAACATTACACACATATGTATACAGGGAGTGAATTTGGACGCTTATATATGCATATATATACATTTATGGGCACTTGCCAGGTACACTATTTATATATACACAAAGAAAGAATGTATTAAGGATTCCTCATGACTTTGAGGGAAATTGTGTATCCCTCATTCTTTTCCAAGCTAAGAAATTTGCATTGACTTTCATCTGTAGGCATATGCACATAGTATTTTCCTGTGCTGTCAGAACAGTTGCAGGTTCACGGGGTGGGGGTGGGGGCAACGACACAGACAGAGGTCCACAGATGCTTTCTCATATCCTCCTTGTCCCATCCAACCATTAACATGGAGGGGGAAATTATCTACTATTTTTGAAGAATTTGTTAAAATGTATGTAAATGAGTGTTTGCCTGTGTGTGTGTGTGTGTGTGTGTGTGTGTGTGTGTACCTGGTGTCCATGGAGGCCAGAGAGGGCATTAGACCTACAGAAGCAGCAGTTACAGATGACATGCATCTCAGAGTGGGTCCTAAGGACTGAACGCTGGTCCTCTTCAAGAGCTGCTGGACCATCTCTCCAGCTTCAGCTGCTGACTTTTTACAGTTGTCTTTGGGACGAGATAGGAGCTCCTGCTCAAGGCCTGGT
>JAQHUG010000073.1:6259104-6281843 GCA_028555095.1 Dicrostonyx torquatus
AGGAGGGTCCATGTGCTCCCTGTAGGAGGGTACATGTGTTCCCTGTAGGAGGGTCCATGCACCACAAGGGTGTGCAAAATGCTGCCACTGCTTTCATTTTTTTGCTTTTGTTTCTTATCAGAATCATCTTTTGATTTCTGACTCGAGTCCCATATTCATTTTAAGATTGGAAGTAAATTGTCACCATCATTTGTACAGTGATGATGTGCCACACTTTTACAAGCAAACTTTATTGTAAACACTCCTTTTAATATCCTTTAATAATTTTATTTTTAAAGCTTGCAAGCTTTGGGGTTTTAATTATTTTTTATTTTTTGAGATTACACTATAATTGTATCATTTTCTCCTCTCCTTTCCTTCCTCCAAACACTTTCATGTACCCCTCTTTGCTCTCTTTCAAATTCCTGGTCTCCTTTTCCATTCATTGTTATATATATATATATATATATATATATATTCCTCAATACATAAATATACCCTGCTCAGTCTGTATCTTAGGGTTTCTATTGCAGTGATGAAACACCATGACCAAAAGGCAGTTGGGGAGGAAAGGTTTTACTTGACTCACACTTCAGCATTGCTGTTCATCACTAAAATGAGGTCAGGACAGGAACTCAAACAGGGCAGGAACCTGCAGGCAGGAGGTGATGCAAACACCATGGAGGCTGATCACTGGCTTGCTTCCCATGGCTTGCTCAGCCCACCTTCTTAAAGAATCCAGGACCAGAAGCCCAGGCGTGGCACCACCTACTATGGGCTGGGTCACTCCCCCACTGATCACTAAATGCCTCACCTGTGGAGCTTGAGGAGGCATTTCCTCAGCTGAGGCTCCTTCCTCTGATGACTCTAGCTCGTCTCAAGTTGACACACAAAACCACGCAGGACAGTCTGAGCAATGGCTCAGTATAATAGTCTCACAGCAGACTCCCTGCTCCGGATTCTCACACTTCCTGGTCTTCTTCTACAGTGTTCCCTGTGCCTCAGGTACAGGAGTTAAATTGCAAAGTATCCTTTGGGACCGGGTTCCACAACTCTACATCTTGATTAGTTGGGGTTTTCTGTGATGATCTCCATCTGTTGCAAAGATAAGTTTCCCCGATGAGGGGCGAGGACTGCACTTAGGTGTGGATATAAGATCAAATACTCAGAGTGTAGTTAGGAATTATCCTGGTTAGCAAAGTTGTAGCTGTAAGTTCTCCTGCAAGTCCCATGGCTTCACCAGCTTGGGTCACTGGGTAGACTTCTGGTACCAGTGATGGTTTCCCTCTTATTCAGCAGGTGTGAAGCGTAATGAGAGAGCTGTTGGTTACAGCCAGGGTGTGCAGGCCACTACTGTACCCTTAGGGTTATCATGCCTGCTGGTGGTGGTTGTTCACAGACATCATAGCTGAGTAGGACCACTGGTTCCTTCTCTCATTTGGAAGGTTGTAAATTTTATTTTATTTTATTTTATTAGATTTCTTTTTAAAAAATACAAATCCAAATTCCACTCCCTCCCCCTCTTCCCATTCCTTCCACACACCCTCCCATCCCACCCCACTCCAACCCTAAGAGAGGGTAAGGCACTTTGCTTTGTGGAAGGTCCAAGGCGCTCCCTACTACATCTAGGCTGAGCAAGGTATACATCCAAAGAAAATAGGATCACAAAAAGCTGGTACATGAAGTAGGGATAAATCCTGGTGTCACTGCCAGTGGCCCCTCAGTCTGCCCCAGCCTACAACTGTCAGCCACATTCAGAGGGACTAGCTTGGTCCTACGCTTATTCCTCCCATTAACTCAGGTAAACTGTTTCAGTGGATGAACCCTTCATGGTCTTGACCTCTTTGATCATATTCTCATTCCTTCTATTCTTCAATTGGACCTTGGGAGCTCAGTTCAGTGCTCCAATGTGGGTCTCTGCCTCTGTTTCCATCTGTTGTTGGACAAAGGTTCTATAGTGATATTTAAGATAATCATCAGTCTGACTACAGGGCAAGGCCAGTTCAGGCACCCTCTCCTCCAGCTAGGTTGTAATTTTTTATTAAGCCCTAATGGTTCATATGTTTCGCAACTTCTCTATTCAAAGCAGTGGCTGGGAGTGCAGCTCAGTGATAGCAGTGCTTTCAGTAGCCAAGGCCCTGCGTTTATGGCCAATACTACCAGGAAAAAGGAAACATAAAAGATGGTTCACCCTCTAGTACATAAACTGTGAGATTTTGTGGAATTGCTTTTTTTCTATTGCCCTTGAAGCATAGTTTGAAACAGTGAAATGTACAGTCTAAAAGATACAGATTTGTAAGTAAAATATCTTTAATTTTATTAACATTCAAAATAATAGGGTACATGGTGGCATTTTCTCGGATATGTGTCACTGTGGTGGTTTGAATAAGAATGACTACCCAGACCGGGCGGTGGTGGCACACGCCTTTAATCCCAGCACTTGGGAGGCAGAGGCAGGCGGATCTTTGTAAGTTCGAGGCCAGCCTGATCTACAGAGCTAGTTCCAGGACAGGCTCCAAAGCTACAGAGAAACCCTATCTTGAAAAACCAAGAAAAAAAAAAAAGAATGACTACCCATAAGCATATATATTTGAATACTTAGTCATCAGGAAGTGACACTATTTAAGAAGGATTAAAAGGTATGGCTTTGTTGGCATAGGAGTGACCTTGTTGGAGGAAGTGTGTCACTGGGAATGGACTTTGAGGTTTCAAAAACCCAAACCAAGCCCAGAGGCTCATTCTTCTGCTGCCTGCATGTCCAGATGTAGAACTCTCAGTTCTCTCCCCAGCGCCATCTGCCTGTGTGTGTGCCGCCATCCTCCCCACCAGGATGACAATGAACTAAACCTCTGGAACTGTAAACCAGTCCCAATTGCATGCTTTCTTTTATGAGAGTTGTCGTAGTTACGGTGTCTCTTCCCAGCAATAGAACACTGGCTAAGATGGTCATGATGGCTTACTCTTCCTTGTTCCTTCTGCTCCCTCTAGCGAGTTCTCATCCCTCCCCTGACAGCGATATCCAACCCTTATATACCACATCATGAAGTAGTCATGGAGAACTGTGTGACCACATTCATAGTTCCTGGGACACATGCGACCCACAGGTTGCATGGTGGACACAGCTCAATGTAGTTGCACAGATGCCTGTGTCTCTGTGGCCAGTTCAAGATACGGAGCTTTTCTGTCCTTCTAGGTTTCCTCATGGATCTTACAGCAGTATTGGCCCCACTAAGAAACACATATTGTGTCATTTGTCATAGGGCCATTAAATTGCTTTCTGTAACAGAAAAGATCAAAGAAAAAGGGAACCCAAGCAATATGCACATGTTTGTGTCTGAGTTCTTTTACTTACTGTATTGGGTTTTTAGATTCATCCGCACTGATTTGCTTATTTGTAGTTAATTCCTTTTTTTAATATGGAGGGGACCAACAGGGTTGGCTTCCCCATTCTTCTGCAAATGACGATGTCATTGTTTCTTGCTTGAGGGGACTACAGGTAATGCTGTATAAATCCAGTTTATTTGGTTGACATAATGCTTAGGCAGAACAGAGAAAGCAGCAGCCACAAAAGGAAAGGAAACAGGAAGTGTTTAGTTCACTGAAGAGTGTGTTTTGTGTACAATGTAGCAAAGGAATGACCAGAACAGAAGAGAGTATTTGCAGGTGCCATGTACTTGAGTTCAACTATTGAGCACATGTTTTCATTTCTGGTAAGAAAAAGACCCAGGTCACAGCATAAATACGTATTAAACTTGATAAAGAATAATTAAGTAGCATTACAAATGTGACTGGTCCCATCTTAAATTCCCATAGGTAGTTTTTGAGAGGTCCATTAAGCCATGTCCCTGTCAGCTCTTGGTGCTGTCAGTCACTATAGTTTTAGCCTCCTCATAGTTATATAATGTCCTCTCGTAGGGATTTTAATTATATTTCTCTTATATCTACTGACATTAAACAAATTTTCTTATGCTCTAAATGACCATTTTTGTGAAGTATATATTCAAGTATCTCACTCATTTTGCATCATTATTTTCATGCTTATATTTTGCATGTCCAGATGTAAAACATTGATAAAGAGGACTTGGAATAAAACAGATATGCTGGAGGTTGTCTTTCAGAATTTAAAGCAGGGAGGTATTGCGAAACCGTCATTTAAAAAAATGGGCTTCACGAACCCCAAACTTTTAGTTTATTGGATTTAAAATATTGAAAATCTTTATATATTGTGAATACAAGTCTTTCACCAATATGTGGTCAGCAGGTCCCTTTCCTCCTTTCATAGTCTCTAAACTACATCCAGCAGAGAGTGGAAATTTTCATTTTAGTGAAATTTAACGTTCCTTTTCTTTTTCTTTTCTTTTACGTGTTCTAAGAATCTTTGTCTACCCCAAAGTTTCAATGGCTTCTAGAAACTGTAGTCGGGTTATATGTCCAGGCCTGTGATCCACGTCAGGTGTGATCTTGGATGTGTTGTAAAGTAAAGCCAAACGTCCTTCCTTCTCTTCGTGGTCGCCACTCATTCCTGCCACATTTCTTTCAAAGAATTTCCTTCCCTTAATAAATTTTGTTGGCATGACACCTTTGTTAAGGATCAATTGACCATAAAGTCTGGGCATATTTCTGAGCTTTCTACTCTGCTTCAAGGATCTACTGTCCCTCCGCCAAGACTACACCATCTAGATTTCTCTCCCCCTGCAATAACTCTTGAAGAAAAGCAGTGTAAATCCTTCGGGATTGGGCTTCTCTTTCAAAACTGTTTTGGCTGCGGCGGGTCCTTCCACTTACATATAAATTTTAGAATCAGCTTGTAAATTTCTACAAAATGTTTCATTGGAGTATATAGTGAAAGATCACAGCCCCAAAAATTTATGTTAGCCCCTTATGGACACTGTTTCTGCTGGCCACAAGGTTAAAATTAAGAACAGGTCCAGGTGAAGCTGGCAGGTTGCTGAAAAGAGAATCTTTTATTGGAAGATTCTTTTACTGAGTGCCATAACTCTCAGGGACAACTAATGACCTAGGTTTCTGCAAAAGGGATAACTGTTTAATAAATGATCTGGACATTCTGGGATATGGGAGCATATTAGTGATACATTAACATGAGACCCTAACCAAGAGACTACCCTATGGAAGAGAAAAACACTGGATGTGAAAAACAAGTTTGTCCGTTTCTTAAACCCTGGTTCCTGTTGTTCAGGCTGAGGACAAAAACATGTTTTGCTCTCACCTGTTGCTTTTCCTAGAGTAGGTTGGACTATGTTAATTTGGCCCTGGCCTAATGATTTGGACCAATCAACATTGTATTTGTACCCCTTATGTTAATTTTGTGGGTTTTGCCTATAAAAGCTGTTTATAACACTGCCCGGTATGGCCAGATAGTCAGAGCTTCTGCTGAGGGTGCTGTCTGTCCATCCACAGGCCTGTGTACTAATCCAATAAAGTGCCTCTTGCTTGTTGCATCCAGTGGCCTGAGTTGGATTCCTTTGGGCAGTGGAGCTGCAGATCTTTCAATAGAACTTATAAATCAATTAGAAGGAAAGGTCATTGAATGCTCCCCTCCCCCCCACTGCGTTTTCCCCCTTAGTACTATGCTAAAAATCAATAAAGAGACTGGATTTTAAGCCTAGAAACAGGAAGCTGATGTGTGGGAAAAGTCTCCTAGCTGTTAGTGGAAATTTTGTTACTTGGTCAAAACGTCACTTCCTAAAGCTTTCCTGGTGGAGTAAAGGGGACCAATTAGAATGCATTGCCAGGAGACTTTAAATATCATGGGATTTTCTGTCTGGACCTGTATTTTTAACCTGCCCTTTTCATTTAAAAAGTATTTATTGAGTGTCTACTATGGGTCTGTGCCAAAATCCCCGGCCTCCAGGAAGCCCAGATTTTTAATGAAGTCTTCCAAGAACCTCCATGCTTTAAGTTCAGGAAGAGACCCTAGAGTATCTGCGCTATCCCGAAAACTCTTTAACAGTAATCTTTACATCTGTACATGAAAATGTAAGCGTGAACATAATAACATAAGCTGTGCATGGATGTGTGCACAGAAATCCCAAACTCTCTCCATTTTTAGGACAGAAATAGTTTGACCTTGTAGGACAAGAAAGAGGAAGACTTACAGGAATCAGGAATATTGGTCCTTGCACTGTTTTCCCACGTGGAAGGAAGGGGCCACTGCAGATAGTTGTGTGTAAACACTGGTTTGCTTCCGGGGTGATCGCTATCACTGTTGTTTCTGTTATTGCTGATGTTTTCAGTATGGATGGGGTTTGACCTTAGTGCCAGGTGCAAGCCAGGCATTGCTCCATCTCTAAGAGCCTCAGCTCTTTTTATCTCCCTCTCCTTTTCTCTTTCCCTCTAGTTTTTGGTTTTTTTGGGGTTTTGTTTGTTTGTTTGTTTGTTTAACTTTTGGAGGAGATGCCTCACTAGTTTTCCCTGCCTAGGCTTGAACTCACTCTGCAGCCCAGAAGGTAATTGACTTTGCATTCCTCCTGCCTTGCTGTCATGAATAGCTGGGGGTCCAGGCCTGTGCTGCCATGGCTGCCTTAATTGCTACTTTTTGCTACTGAAGCCCTGCTCAGAGAACTACTTTTATTATTTCTTTTCTGTTACAGACAGACGGAGAGAGTTTTAAAGTAGGGAGCGAAATCACAGGGAAAAGTGGATGGAGTGGAGCGGTAGGGCAAAGATGGGGCCTACTGAACCCCATTTGTCTTTGTCAGTCTTCCTTTTGTAAAACTGGTTTGTCTTATTGCTAAGTCTCATTAGCATATGCATAATTTGAAAATATCTTCTCTAATCTCAGAAGCTGCCACCTCTTTCTTTCTATTGATTGATGATTGATTGATCATCTCAACGGGTGCTTTCATACGCCTTCAGATCTGAAATAACTCTTTGATCATTAGATCCCCATTGTTTAGAACATCTGATTTTCAGTCTTTGAGGGGAGACATGTTATCTTCACCCACACATTCTTCTGTACTTTTCATATACAAAGTAATAATGAGCAGAGGGAAGGAAGCACAAGAAAGGCCATATTTAGGGAAACTACAACTACCATGTGACTGTTTCTCCATGCAGCCAATAGGAACACAGCAAGCTACTTTGTGTCTTTTGAAATGAAAAGGAAAGATACAAAGATGCATATGTGCAAATTTCCCATGAGGGATCTACGAAAAGTATCACATATAATACATATATAGACACACAGACATAGTGATACAAACACATACACACCTACATGATTATTCAAATAGCAATTTCTCTAGCACACAAAAACTTAATGTATGTTTTAAACTACAATATTAATCTGTTTGTAATAAATTGGCATTCAGCCCACTAATACTAATGAGGTTGTAAGCTCAGGCTGATTGATTTAGTCATTGAATATACTCAGGCTTCAGTTTTAATAATTAATTGCTCTTTAGAAAGGATTGCTTTCGGGTCATCCCTGCCCACTTTGATCATCACCTCATTACTGCTGGGCTCTGCACATCAATTCCTCATTCCTCCCACATGCAGATATTAATGAAGAGCTCAGAACCTCTTTTATTTTCTTTGGGGGAAAATGGTTACTTTGGCAGGAAATGGGCATGAGCAAATGGAAGGGGAGTCTAGAGCAAAGCAGGCCTTTTTTTGTGGGGATAAAAGGCCAGAAGATGATTCATGCAATGTTTCAGACTGGAACTTGAAATGCAAGGCAGCCTTCCAGGGGCTAACAAGGAAAAAGGTTGTAACCTTTCCTCTAGTTCCAAAAGGCAGAAGTTAGAGGAGACAATTGGAGCAGACATGGAGACCAGAGCATCTTGGGAGCCCAAAGTGAATTGGAACTGATGCTATGACACTATGAGTCAAGTCCATTTTGGTGTAGTGAAAGAGACAATCTATCTATTACATAAAAGGCTCTGAGCACCAGGGATGACCAAGCAAAGATCAAGGGCAAGTCAAACACGGTTTTCTGGGGCAATGTCTGTCTATCTCTAGCTCCCAGCCATGATCCATTGGGAAACCAAGGCAGAAGATGGAAACTCAGCCAAGACTCATGGCTGTCACTGTAGTGACAGAACCAGCCTTAAAGATTATTGGGAAAGATCTTGCAGCCATCTGGTCCAACCTTATAATTTTACATATTTGTTGAATACATATACTGATGACTTCTTTAAAAAGAAAAAAAACATTATTGAATTTACTTATTGAAGGTGTGCACAATTCAATAGCTTTTGTTGAATGCATAGCCACAATAAATTTTAGAGTATTTTATTTACCCCCAAAGCAAATACCATACTCATTATCAGTCACCCCAAAGTATCAGTTCTGCTTTCCCCCCACAACTCAGCAACCATGCCTCTACTTTTTATTTCTACAGCTCTGCCCGTTCTAGACGTTTCACATGAATAAAACATAACAATGTGGTTCTTTATCTGGCTTCTTATATAAGACCTGTGTCCAAGGTTCATCCGTGAAGAAGCAGGCATCACCAGTGCATTCCCGTGGCTGAGTCCACTGTATGAGTACACTACAGTCTGTGTTCCCATTCAGGAGCTGATGAATAGTTAGTTAAGCTGTTTCCGCTTTTGTCATTATAAATAAGGCTGGGATGAACACTATGTACAAGCTCTTGGGTAAACAGACACTTCAGAAGCTCTTCTGTAAATCCCAAGAAGTAAGAGTGATGAGTCAAATAGTAACTCTATATTTAAGGCCCAAGTTATTTTTCAAAAAATCTGCATCCATTCACATCCTCACCAGGAACACAGGAAGGTCCCAATTTCTCCATAGGTTGTGAAAGCTGTCTTTAGTAGGCTTCATCTACCCGTCTTTAGTAGACACGGATGGAGTAGTATCTCAGTGTGGTTTTGAACTTGACTTCATTGGTGATGGGGCAGCTGCGCACCCTCTCATGTGATTATTGGCACTTTGCTTTTTATGTCCTTTTACCCATTTTAATCAGAACCTTTTCCTTTTGATTTTACCTGTGAGGGTTTGCTATATTTCCCAGGTAGTAGACTCCTGTCAGATATGTGATTTCTCCCCAGTCTGTGGATTGTGGTGTGCCTTTCTCAGCAGGGCCACATGATGGATGCAAGCTTTACATTTTGATCATGTATAATTTACCTATTTTTATGTTTTACTTGGGCGTTAGGGGATTGTAGCTAAGAAACTGAGACTTACATCTCATATAATGACAAAAGAATAGGAACGAAGCAAGTTTTTCATAAGAAATCATCGGAATTGATCACAGTACTTTCTGTAACATAGGGAAATATGCTGTGGGACAATGGTCTTTTATCCTGTCACTTGTATTATTTTTAATAAAATGTTGATTGGCCGGTAGCCAGGCAGGAAGTAGAGGCAGGGCAACGAGAATGCTGGGAAGAGGGAAGCAGTCTGCATTCCAGACCCAGCTTCAGAGGAAGCAAGATGTGACTGCCTCACTGAAAAAGGTAACAAACCATGTGGCTAACTCAGACAAGAATTATGGGCTAATGTAAATTATAAGAATTAGTAAATAAGAAGCCTGAGCTAATGGGCCAATCAGTTTATAACTAATGTAGACCTCTGTGTGATTTCTTTGGGACTTAACGACTGCGGGAACCGGGCAGGACAGAAAACTCAGTCAACAGCAATATGCCACCATGAAGAAAGACAAACTTGGGCCTGGCTCAGCAGTTAGGAATGCTTGCTGTCTTTCCAGAGTTCCCAAAACCCAGGGCAGGCAGCTCAGAGCTGCCTTTGACTACAGCTCCAGGGGATCCAGTGTGCTCTTCTGGTCTCTGTGAGCCCTGCACTCACACGTACACACCCATACACAAACATGTTCACATATACGACAATTAAAATAGTTTCTTAAAGAAAAACAAATTCATCCCAAAGGATCTCTAGAAGACATTATTAACTAAGATTGGCGAATTGAGAAGCATTTTCAGAAAATTAAGGTTATTTTCTGATGAGGTGACAGCAGATCCATATTTGACCCCACTCCTTTACATTTTTCTGAAATAGTCTTCAAGCCAGAAGAATCTTAAATGGCTAATTAACATTCACTAATTAACAATTGCAACCTGATCTCAGCCCTTAGGACCACAACTCCATCCCACTGAGATATCTGAGTGCTTCCTGGTCTTCAGGACAATGGACAGTGGTGGCCAGGTTTGGTTTTGACTGTGTTTTCATTGGGGCACTAGGAAACTAGTGGTTTTGTCCCCCTGAATGGAAGTGTTGTAAACAAATATGCATTACAGCTTATATCACAGATAAAGATATTATTTCTACATACTTTGATGGCTATTCTTGAATAAACTGAAATCCAGAAATGAAGGGCACACCTATGAGAGATTTTTTTGTTGTTGTTGTTTGGTTGGTTTTTTTGGTTTGAAGTGGGTGAGTCCTCTTCTAGTCCAGACCTTTGAGGTAAGAAGTAGCATGCCTTTGATCCAGATCATGACACACCTTTAATCTGGGGCACACCTTCTGCTGGAAGTCTATATAAGGGCATAGAAGAAGGAAGCTTTTGCTCATTGCCTGCTCGCCCTCACCTTGTTAGCACATCCATTGCTTCACTGGCATTGGAGCCCACTTCTTTGGGACTCCAGCATATACTGAAGGCCAGCTAAGACATCCAGCCTTGGAAACTAAGCAACTACTGGGTTCTTGAACTTTCTATTCACAGCCAGTAATTGTTGAATTAATCTGGACTGCAGCCTGTAAGCCATTCAAATATGTATATATGTATTGTGTGTGTGTGATTTGTCATATATAGAGAGATATTCATTCTATAAGTTCTGTTACACCAGAGAACCTGACTAATATACACATACATACTTAAAAAGAACAGAAATGAAGAGCGCGTCAATTAATTTTAAAAAAGCTGAATTAATTATGATATTTATGTATCTCAGAGTAATATACTACCACTAAAAGAATGGTCTTAATACTTATATGACCCCAATGTTCATGTGGGAAATTTAACCCCATGCAGGGGTATTTGGAGGTGTTTAATATTTAATGTCACTAAATAATAAGGGACTTGTGGGGGTCTCCCTCTCTCCCTCCCCTCCCTCTCCCTTCTGCTTTTCTTATATGAGTATACAGCAAGAACACTCTCAACTGGTATCAACACCTTAATCTTGGACTCTCTAGACTCAAAAACTATAAAAAATAAATTTCTGTTATTTATAAATGGCCCGGTCTGTGATGTTCTGTTAAAGCACAAAGCATGCCTGGTGTAAGGCCGAGTTTCTTGCGACAACATAACTAATCCAGAAATAGACTTCATATAATTACATTTAATATATAGCTTTGTGTTCATATACACCAAAAAGGACTCCAATGTAGAAATCAAACAGAAAGCAAATTCCATGTTGGTTTTTATTTCCGTGCAATAAAGGTGTCACAGGAAATTTATGCTTAAAATTGTACAACATGTCTGGACATGCATGTACACTGTGGAATGACTACCACCATCAAGCTAATTAAAACTGATCCATTTCTGACTGACACTTTAACCAAAATGATAGGACAACCAACTAAAATTTTACTTGAGATCGATGACTATCCAAAAGCATTTTTATTTCTAATGAAAGCCAGGGGGAGGAGATAAAATAGTATAGTGCCAAGGGGTTTTAAAAATACTACAATCCCTATGGATACTTCCAATTCCTATTTGATAATATCTGATGAAATATAACTTTCATCTGCAGTCTACGGATGCTACTTTCGGGTCTGTCCCAGGAATACTTCAGCAAAAATATACAGTGACGCATAGGCATTCACTGTGGCACAAACTTGGTAGCAGAGGATTGAGAAGAACCCGAATTCCCATCTCTAGGAAAATGGTTGCAAGGTCATGATGAATCCACACTGGGAAGAACTATGAGGCTGTCAAAGAAAATAAAGAGTGTTTGTATACAGTTACAGATTTACATCAAGATGCTGCGAAAGTACTAGGAAGCAGACAAGTAAGGTAGGGAGAAGGCACATGCTGCAGTTTACCTAGTGATAAGGAATGCGCTGGTATCTCCATCCCCCAGCAGGAAGATAAAGGGAGAGCTAAATGTTTCCTCTGGAAGGAGGAGGAGGAGGCAAAGCACAAAAAACGGAAGCTTCCTTCCTCTACATATCTACTGATTTGATTTTGAAACCATGATAGCATTTAATATAATTTTCAAACCAAATTAAATTCAAAAATGATGCCTGGAAATTAAAAGCAGAATAAAGTAAATGCACCTAATAAATAAATCCAAATAAAGTTGGAGGTACAGCCATGCAGCTGGCACCAAATGGAAGTGCTTTATCTTGCAGTGATATTCCAAGGGTAAAAGAAGTGTTGTTAGATTTATTTTTATTTATGTGTAAGATGTGTGTGTGTGTGTGTGTGTGTGTGTGATCACACGCACACATGCGTATGCACAGTCCCATGTGTGCCACATGTGTGCAGGTGCCCACAAAGGCCAGAGACAGCATCATGTCCATTAATGCTGAAGTTACAGGCAGTTGTGAACTGCCAAACTCAAGTACAGGGATCCTAACTTGGGTCCTCTGGAAAAGCCACAAGAGCTCTTAACTGCTGAACTATCTCGCCAGTCCCAGGAGTTGAGGGGGGAATGGAGCTAGAGAGATGGCTCAGCAGTTAAGATCCTCCTGCTCTTCCATGGGACGGGGATTCATTCCTAGCTCCCACATCAGGCATCTCACATGCACCATGGCTCCACCTCCAGGGCACCTGACTATCTCTCTGAGCTCTGCAGACACTGCATTCATGTACACACACCTATACACAGATATACACAGAATATAAAATGAAAATAAAATCTTGAAATAAAAATAAATATAAAACTGTTTTTCTGGCATTGTATCCTTATTACTTGTGATGGCTTTGGTATTTTAAGATTTTTTTTAAATGTACATTGAGAAATAAGGTATGAATAACTATGTTGATGTCATTGAGAACTTAGATAGTTGACATGGTGGGAAGAGATTCTGAAGTTAAATTGGTATAGTTAAGTCTTTTTTTTAAATTACTCCTAAATTCGAAGTGGAATATAAGAATAATTCCTCATTTATTTTATCTTTCAAAACCCTACCACAGTGCCTCTAGAACTAGTGAGTCCCCATGAGGAAATCAGCTGTATTCTCTAGACTAGTAATAAATAATTGCAAATAAAAATTAATTTTTAATTTCCATTTTTATAGCATCAAAAGGTGTAGACTAAACTTATTGGAACAGAAAACATTTTGTATTGAAGACCTCAAAATATGACCAGAAAAAAAAAAGAAAACTTGAAATGAGGAGCTACATCAGGAGACTTTGTCTTCTTTTTCTCAGAAAATAACGACTGTCAAATGTACATGGCATGAGACAAGCTCATAAGCAATTCATAAAACAATGAACTCAGAGCAACCTGGGAAAGGGGCGCATCGTCGAAGGACTGTCACCGTCTGATCAGCAGTCCTATCGGAAAGACTAATAGGTCAGAGAATGAACAAAGAGGCCAGAGACAAGGTCCCAGAATTCGGAGCTAAAGTCACACCTGTGGAGCCGACGTGGCAATGGACAGAGTTGCAGAGGTACTCAGCTTGGAAAGAAACCCGCAGCACATGACGACCCAGCGATTGGATGCTTCATGCACAAACAACTTGAAGGTAGCAGAGCGGCCCGCCCCATCATCCCTTGAGTTTCCAGACAGTGTCTGTGATTTCCTCACTTCTCACTCATTCAGCATTCCAGCCAATGCCAAGGCCCGTTTTAGGTTAATCTGAGCTATTTCTTAAAAGTACGAATTCTGATTCTATTTCTGTATGATCAACACCAGCAAGCTCTTCCCAAGGATAACATAAGCTGTCTGCCATCTGTCTGGACAGAATGCTGTTATGTCTGATGGATGAAAGCTAGACTCATTTGGGGAGAGAGAAGTGAAGCAGATAAATCAATGTCTATAGAAACTCTAGGTTCTGTTTTCAAATTTTTACGAATATTGACTCTTTCATTCTGCAAGAAAATTCCTTAACTTTTCCCTATGCTATTCTTAATCTAGTCGGTCCAACTGTCATAAATTAATAACTTTACTGAACACACCGTGTGCCCATCAGTTAGAATGAAAAATCCCTGCTCAAATATACCCAAACATACATCTGGATTGCGCCATGCAACAGAAACGATCACTCGTAGATTTCCAATTCACACAGGTTTTAACGCAGGTCTCTGCAGCAATATAACATCACTGAAGAGCTATAGTAGAGCCCTCTTCCTTATCAAATACGCTTCAATTACACATCTACTTCCACTTGGGAAGCATAGAACATGTATTCTACATGTTATCGTTGACTGTTCTAAATAACCAAAGCGTATGATGTAGTAATCCAGGACAATGATATTGTAGACTTAGAGAAAGGGAGATATGGACTTTATCTAGTGACATTTGTCTGACTGACATCAACCAAGTTTGTGACAATAACAATGCCTCCCTCTAAGAAGATCTGAAATGACCCCGCCAACCTCCCACTCCTCCTACTCCTCACAGACATCGTCAGAGGTTGTGAACAGATCTTCTTGGTTCCGCCACCTAAGAACAAACCCAAACACTTTGTTATGGAGACATAAAGTCATTACTCTCTCCATTTTACGCAAGTTGTTTTTCTCTAATAAATGCTTAGAACGCCCTTATCATTTCAACCTGAGTATTGCATCTGTTTTTAATTGAAACCCTCCAATCCTGTAGCCATCCCTACCACTTCTCAAACATCTTCATTGGACCAGAGGACCACAATATCCCTGCTGAGGAAATTTCTAAGAGGATCAATGTTCACTAACATTGGGAAAACTAGAGTTCTCTCCTTTGTCCACCCGGCTTTCCACCCTATGTTACATCCCATCTGCTACTCCCTTTCTGGCATCCACTTCCACTCTCTTAGCCAACCTCAGCATCTAACTCACGCTTTCTTCTCTGGTTGTCACTCTACCCATCACTAACTACATCCTTCCCCACCATCATCACATCACGGCCACCCCCACTGATGGCCCGGCAGACAGGCCGAACCATAATGTCTGGGCTGCCTGAATATCACTCCTGATGTGAGTTAGGTAGATAGATCAAAACACCTTGGCCCACTGCAACAGTAACCAGCAAGCACAATGGGGAATTAGGTTAAAAAATAAGGGTTTATTTCCTTTTGAGTAAGGATTCTAATTGCAAATGTATTTTGCTTATTAGCTAAGCCCATTAGAAGTTATTTTCAGCAATTCCTCCTTTTTAAGGTGGTTTAGAAATATTCTTTGCCATTAAAAATAATAAAATTATTTTCAATAAAAGGGGAGAAGGGTGAAGAATCCTGTAACTTGGATTGATATTCTTCCACAAAGCAACGAATCATAAAGAATTATTTAAGCATTTCTAACTTTGGGCTGCCTAATAAATGTTGAGCCTCCTTCCCTCTCAAGTGGAAAATGAGAAAGGCCACTGTATTAACCAAACCACGCAGTCTCACAATCCAAACCACTCACAACAGACAAAGCCAAACAAAGCTCTAGCTCGGCTCCTCCAGAACTCCCTTGGCAAACAGCTACCAGTCTCCAGCAAGCAGAGACCCGCTCCACAGTATGTCTAATGGGCCAGCCCTTTCTTACCTTTTAGATAATAAGTCAATAAGCAGGGAAGTAAAGCTAATGACTTTCCACCCATGAGTGACAGCCAAGTTAAAAGCCACTGGACCAGGTTAGCAATTAGTGCAGCCAAGGAGAAGAGGTTCTGACCAGATGACCCACTTGCTGATAGCTGGAAATGCAGAGATCAGGGGTTTGCTCCGGTACTTTATGGCTGCAATTTACATATTAATGATCATGTAGAGAATCACAGTCATTGATGAAAATATTTGGAATGCAGACACTGTAGTGTGGGAGACACGTGTCATTATCTGACTTCTGGAGGTTCAAACACTGTTCACCCAGGGAGCATTACTGCATATTTCACAGATCACTTCCAAGTGCACTTGTGTGTCAAAGACCCAGACTCAGATACTTCTGGGGTTAAGTAGGCAACAAAAACAAATGACCCAAGACCTAGGTAACTTGTCCTTCAAACTGTCAACACAACTGGCTACACAATTTGTGAAACCCAATGCAAAATAACAAGGCAAAAAGCCTTTGTTCGTGAGGCAGAGGGAAAAAAGACATTGAAGAAACAAAGCAGAAAGTTTTTCCAGTCTCCTTGCTTTGGTCTGTCCCTCTCTCTCTCTGTCTCGCACACACATGTGCACACATACACATGCATGCACGCACATGCACATAACCACTACTTACCTGTTGTTGACTATGCAATACTGCGCTCCTCCAGCCACTGAGTCACTCACGAAGTCTATACAGACCCTGGTTTAAGATCTAAAACTGAAGTTCTTTATATTGTATTTCCTTGACATCTTGATCCGGGAGGTCCTCAGAGGGATAGAGCACATATTCCTCTTATCTATCTATCTATCTATCTATCTATCTATCTATCTATCTATCTCTGTCCCTCTCTCATATATATGTATAGATAGAGATGCATATATATATATATATATATATATATATATAAATAATTAGTCACTCCTTTCTTATCTTTCAAGTACTAAGTCAATAAGCAGAAAAGCAAGTAAAAACAATTATTTTAGACTCATATGAAGACCACCAGGCTAAGGGTCGCTGGACCAGGTTAGCTACTAATGTAGAAGAGGAGAACGGTTATACTCAGATGGCCCTTCATAGCCACTCATAGCTGGAAATGCAGTGATCAACGACTCGTTCTGGGGCTTTATGATACAATTTACATTTAATGGTCATACGAAGACTCACGATCATGGCTGAGGATATTCAGAAGACAGACACTAGAGCAGGAAAGACATGCAGATCTGCTTCTACCTAAAAAGTCTCACAGACAGACTTCCTTCACCTTCAGGACCGAGCGTAGTCAAGATTCACCATCCTTCCAGCACCAGTAAGCATTAGCCAAGGCAATCACATCACCCGGGGAACCAGGAGTCACTTCATCCTCTTGTCACCGTGACACTTCCTCTCAACATTACTGCTTCTTCTCTGGATTCCCAAGTGCAGCTCCAGTGTAACCCTGCACAGCAGGAGGTGTCCTTGTCCTTGGAGCTATATGCGTGACTAATAAACTACTGTCCAGTTCCTGTGGCGGTGTCTGGGGTCTTAGCTTTTCATTCCCATACATTTAGGAATGGAAACGCTCCTCTGCAACAAGGTCAAAGTAGTTATCTCGCAGATCCATGAGCATGCTTGTGCGTACGTCAGCACATGATTCGTCAGCTTCTAAGATCCCCCTCCTGCCAGCTGCTACACACAGCAACACACAGCCCTCCTATCTCACTACTTTGGCCCCTCAACTCCATGTGCTTTCTCTTTGCTTTTAAATCCGCCGAGTCGCAGCATGGAAAGAAGTCACATCAGGGAATTCATGCTAGGACACCAAACCATTGATTGGGATTCATGGCATTTTTATTTATAGGGAGCTCAGAAGTCTTCGTTTCAGTCTCTTCCTAGTGCTCTGTTTCTGAGGACTGTGACACGAATCTCTTACATCCCATTGAGTTCATGGAAACCCAATTCTGCCTAATTAAGCCACACCACTATATTGGGCTGCACACTTCAGTAGGCGTTCTTCCTAGAATTCAAATAGGAAGAAGGGCATAGACCAGAGAACAGCAGCCTGTTGCCCTTTCCGAAGCCTGTTGCTACTTCCTTTTCAGTCTACCCACCCCACCTAGCTACAGCTGGTATGGTCATGTATTCACTCCGTGTGAGCCGGTGAGCATTTCGACTGTACTTTCTTTAACTCTCGGCTGGCAGAATGTCCCTCTGCATAACGAAAGGGCTCTTTACAATGTCCCACTTAACGGACTATGTCCTTGAATGCTACGTGCCCCCTTTCCCTGCTGTGTCATGAATATGAGAATTAATATAACCATTTACTCTTTCAACAACCCTAGCTTTCAATGGAAATTCAAACAAATCCATCTGTAACTCATATTAGCGCTGATCTCTTGGATCTGGCGCTCCCTGAAGAAATTAATTTCTTGAGTACACAAATCATTCTTTAGACAACATAATTTATGGGGAATAAAAATACATTCCACACTGTGTAATATATTTGTAACTGTCCTGGATTTACCAACACTCATTCTACAAAGAGGTTAAGTCTATGTCCATTCTTGCCTCAAAAGAAGTGGATGAGAAGACAAGTCATCGATGGGTCTCGAACTAAAAAAGAATGCGATGTACCGCCTCCCACCTGCACTTACCTGCCTGAGTACCCAGAAGATGAAGCAAACATCTTCATCTGCCGTTCTGTATCTGCTCTTGCTCCTAATTCCTCCCTTTCTCTATGCCATGCATTTATCTTTCTTGAACATCATTATTTTTATAAAGGCCAACTTTTTAAAATTAATAATGATTGATAAAATCTTTATAATTCTTAAACACTTACGTCTTTATTATTAACTATGTATTTATCCTCTCTGGGCAGAGTTTAATGATGTAATTCAGAGATAATGAATGTCTAGAATTGTGTTCATACTTTCTAGTGTTGCTTGTATGAAAATAGTCATTTTCAGTGTTTTAAGTCTAAAGAATTTTCATGGAATTTTGACTTAAGGTATAACACAGAGGACCACTCTATCTTCCAATTGATGAAATCAACTATCTTGCCCAAGGTAGCTCAGGCAGTAGGTGGCACAATTGTGGCTCAGTCTTTGTCACTTACTCCCATTATAATTCATGTCTCTACACTAACAGATGACCTGTATACACAGAAACCTATTTTGTGTTCACTGTGCTATACTTGAGCACAACAGAATAGTTTGCTTCCCACTCAGAATCCAGTATGACCTGGGACTGCCTGCAGAACACTGAGCCTGTAGCTGTCTCTGCTCAGCCTGCCATCTAGCATAAAGCCAACCGGAAAGGACAGTCTGGCAGAATTCTGCAAACCCCAACCCCTCCGTCAGGCATTATCAGAGAACACTTAGTTTTGGATTTCTCAAACCTTGTGTTAACTCATCTGTAAATTGAGCTAACACAACCTCCTTGCAGAGTACATCACAATGTCCAATTCAGCTCTGTATCGAGGGGATAATACTAAACAGGGCGTGTGGTGTGGGACAATTCTGTATCCTGTCAATCATGTTTTAAATGAGTGCTGATTGGCCAGGCAGGAAGTATAGGCGGGAAAACCAGACAGGAAGTAGAGGTGAAAACAGGAGATTTGGGAAACAGGAAGCTTCCCTGGCATTCCTGCACAGATATCCAAGGAGGCAACATGTAGCAGCCCAGCTGAGAAAAGGTACTGGCCATGTGGCTGACAATGGGTTAATATAAGTTATGGGAGCTGGTAGGAAGACTGAGCTAATGGGCCAATCAGTGTATAACTTAATGTAGACTCTCTGTGTGATTTTCTTTGGGGCTTTCCGGCTGTGGGGTACTGGGCGGGACAGAAACCCTAACACGCAAGCCCTCATGTTACAGGCGTGTCCATCCACTTTGCCATCATTCTTTCTTCAGAGTCAAGCCCAACTCTGCCTGGAGACTTGAACTTAAAAGCCATCTTAGTTATTTTGATCTTTCTCAATATCCAGCATCCACATCTGCCCAACTTCCAGTGACAAAAAGGATTTAAGTTGGAATCCTTTGTGCCATTTGGAATGACTGGGTTATGCTCTTTGTGCATTAACAGACAATGAGGGCAGTGGTATGGTCTGGGCAGCACCGAGGGAAAGTGCTTGAGCCATAACCTTCAGTTTCTGTTTAAGAATCTCCTACCTGCTGGTGTTTCTGATCCATGACCTCATCTGTACTCACAACAGAACTGGAAAGGACATTTCACAGACCAAGGCATGAGATGTGGAGACTCTTTCAAAAGGGCATAAGGAGTAGGAAGTCAAGCACAGATCCCATCAGGCACTGTGCTTTCCCGGATAATTCTCTTCACTTAGAAACGCACTACATGAAGCCCCATCATTTGAAATGACAGAGCTGACCTTGAATGCATTCGGTCGCACTAGCCAGTGCCTCAGGAGGAGCTATTGAGCAACAGAACCAGAATCCACCCTGCGTTTAAGGAATGCACTAAGTACATTCCTTTCAGAATAAAAGTTGAAAAAAACATGTTGGCATGACCAAAAATGTGAAGACCGTATGGATTGCTGCCAGCACTGCTTCTTAGGAGATCCAGAATGCAAAGCTCATGGCAGGCTTCCTCTTTAAAGAATTCATTGTTTGCTTTTATTTGCACTGCGCATGCTAAAATTCAGTTCATTTCTCCCCAAATTATGGAGCTTCAGTGTTAAGCTAGACTTCCCTCTACCAGCTGGAAAGAAGAAGGATTGGTAATTTGATTATCAGAAGGCTGAAAGATTCACATTCCTCTTCATGGATGGGGAATACTTGGACAGGGAGTTTGATGAGACTGAAGACTAAGCTGTCATCCGAGTCTAGAGATGGGCAAGGGTTAGTGTCAATCAAGTTTGGAGTGGAAAGCCTGAAAAGCAGAGAGACTAGATGAAGCTGAGATGCATGCTAATCAGTTTCAAGAGATGCCAAGTGGGATGGGTTAGAAGCCAGGAACCTGCTTCCCTAGAGCTAAAGCATTCAAAATGACTGTGGCAACCAGAAACTCTTTGGCGGCATCTCTCTGGAGATGCTAACCCCTGACACCTAACAGTGCTGCCCGCAATGTCACATGCTAAAGGCTATATTAGTGACACATACCATGTGTTCCCTGTCCAGCACTGCGCAAAATATGGTACATCTAACTCTGCCACACACCCCTTTTCGCTAAGTTTGGTCTGCTGAATTCTATTAGATTTACCTCCCAGATACCTCAGAATCCCTCCTTGTCCTTCTGCCTCCCTGTCACAGTTAACAAAGTGCTGCCCAGATTAGTTTCCATGTGACAGAACACCCTCCCCAGGAACTCAACTCTATTCGTGCTATTTCTCTATTTATAAACTTGCAGCATAAAATCTGCAGTTCTTTTCTGGTGGTAAGTTGATTCTGATAAGAGACTGTATGCCAGCTGTGCCCGTAGATGCCAGGAAAGTAAAGGACTGAGTTCCTTTCCGTTAGAGCTCCTCACGGTTGAGAGAACATAGTCCCATCATCTCCTGCCATTCATCTCTCACCCTTTATTTCTTCCACAGCACACAACCCATGCCTTTCAAGATGGTCCCTGGCCATCACTCATCTTCCTGGCTAAGTCCCATTCAGCCTTTCAATGCTAAATTTGCTGATTACCTTATACATCAAATATTTATTAATTCCCCAAACAAAATTTGCTCTGTGTGAAATTCTCAGAAGCCCTTACACTTTTCTTTTTTGAGCATTGTGTCTATTAATTGCAAATATTTACTTTAAAAACCCTTTGTTTTTCAATAGACTTCATCTGTTTCTCAAGCGAAAAGGAAACAAATTCTGTCAACATTTTTATCACTCGAGAATGAGCAGAGTGCGAAAATACAAGAGGTAAGGAAAACATGGTTCGAAAGATTAGTTCCTTAATTAATGAAGGAATACAACCAAGGTTTTGGAAGTCCTGGAGAATGCTGACACAAAATAACCACACAGACATCTGTTTTTCACCTAGCATTGTGAATATTGTAAACAGAATATTGCGGGAAATACCTAGAATGTTTGAGGGGCCAACCAGGACTGTGCCTCAAGAATATAGTACTCTCACTTCTAAATGACCTAAGATGAATCTATCTACCACATAAATAAATTATTTCCACAAAAAAAGATTCTTATCAGAAATATGATCTATTCCTGTCTCCTTAATCTCTTCATTATCCTGGTGTTAAATTGATTTTATCAGATAATTTTTCCTCGCCTCATTAAATACACATTCCTATTGATGGTTTGAGGGCTGCTTCATCTTTCATGCCACTCACTGCATCGCAGCAGCAAGTGCCTGGGTACCAGGAGCTGAGAGGAAATCAATAGCTGACGATGAGGGAAGAATCCAGACTTTGATCACCTCGCCGGACTTGGCAGTTAAGACAAAAACCACAAAATCCAGTGTCATGTTAACTCTGCATGTGCTGGAAGGGAGAAATATGTCTAAATAGATTCTAGGTTTCAAATGTGGAAAAGATTTTAAGGCAATTTAAACTAACACATGGTTTCTAATCCTTAGCATGCCTGACATTTTGAATCAAGTAATTGTCTATCCTATGCACAAAATGACACTCCACAGCATCCCTGGTCTTGATCTATTAAAAGATACTTCCTTTTTTGTGGAACCAAAAAATGTCTCTAGACATCCTTAGAGATCTCCTGGGTATGAGGGTGGGGAGTGTGGAATCCTGTTTGAGAATCACTGATCTAATCCTACTACACACAAATTAACTCACCTCTAACCACACTGTAGAAGGCTGACTTTATTTTCTTTTTTAAATCTTTATTTGTTTATGTGTTTTGTCTGCACACCAGAGGAGGGCATTGGATTCCATGAGACTAAAGTTAGAGATGGTTGTGAGCAACCAAGTGGGCTCTGAAACTTGACCTCAGGACCTTGAGAGAAACAATCAGTGCTCCTAACCTCTGAACTATCTCCCCAGCCAGGCTGCCTTTTTCAAATGGTTTAATATTGACAGCATGAAACAGTGTCAAATTCATATTTGCTATGGGAACTCCTTCAGTCAATAGCCTTTAAGACACCAGCCCACTTTGGGCATAGTTTCATGTACTGTAAATGCAGACATAAAGTGTGTGCCTGCCT